>JAJOOF010019220.1:0-22145 GCA_029582545.1 Solanum lignicaule
CAAAAGATCAGGTTGCTGATGTTTTAACAAAAGGATTGCCAAACAATATGTTTCAAGATCTAATAAGCAAGCTAGGAATGGAAGATATCCATTCACCCACTTGAGGGGGAGTGTTGGCTGATGGAGGATTTCCAAGAAGATATTCTTGTCATCAAAGATGTGATCCTCTAAGATGAGAAGATATTCTTCATATCAAAATATGATCCTCTAAGATCTTAGTATAATTGTGGTAATCTAGAATATCATATCTCTGATTCTTTCTCTTAATGTAAAGATTTAGGTGATTCTATTCCACAATCTTTTATGTATATATAAAGCCATGTACATGACAAAGAAAGATATGAATGAAATTATTCAATAATCTTATTCCACATATTGCAATAGTGATAGAAAAATGGATATATAATAAATAGATAGTCTAAACCTAATGGATGATATACAGGTCTGGGGTAACAATAATAAATGGGAGGGACTCATTGCATCTATATAGAAGTCGTTTTGCTTTGTGACTTTTAAAAGAAGTAGATCAATCTTTTTAATATTACATGATCATTAATCTTCTAATCATCATGCATTTGTTATCCGTGAATTTTCAGTAACATCAGGCCCAGTGTGCAAAGTGGCAGACATAGCGAATGATAAACTGAAAGAAGATCACGTAGGATGGTTTGATCATGTCCTATGTAAACTTCAAAGTACAACATGATGATTGAATCTCCTAAGAATGGATGAGGTAGGCATGTATGGAGGGAAGTCCCCTAAAGACATAATTTCTTGTGAATTAGCTAAGAACAGACGCAATGGAAGCAAGGGATTTTTTTTGGCGATACCAGCTTGTTGTGATTCAAGCTCAGTCGTTAGTTTTACACTTAAATTAGATCTGATTTTGCCAGCAGAAGGAGTATTCTTAGGTTGATTGGTAACTAGCATGTCAATATAGGGATGATTGTATAGGAAGAAGAAGTTAGTTGAAGAATTGACAAGGAACAAAGAAGAATTGGCAGCAATTCAGTGACTTGGCTGATTGTTTTTCATGTCTCACAAAGAAGAATAGTACTTTGGAATGGAGAAGATCAGAAGAGGAATTGTACCCTGGAAAGGACAAGACTAGGCATTTAAATAGACAAAGTCATAGTTCTTCTAAACCAACGGTTACTAACTTACTTTTTAAAGAAGTTAATCATTGATTAGAATCAACAGAACCCTTTCGAAGAGATACTAAATGTCAGTTTCCTTCTTTTTAATTCCAAATATTATTGTGAGATATTGCCAGTTTTAGAGAACCCTTAGTTAAGCTTAAAGGACCAATTTTGGAATGAGAGGGGTTAGAATATATTGGAATAAATGTAGAGGATTCATATAGCTGAGCCCAGCAAGTTTGTGCTTGACGTGTAACTGATTGTTGATTGATTTATAAACACACTTGAGCTATCTGTCCCATCTAAGTGGGACCCATCGGCTATCAGTATTATATTTAAGGCCTGTTAGTGATCTTTTGTACTTGCAGAATATTTTAGCTAAGCTGAGAATGCCTGTACCTTGCATGGCTACAGATATAAATGTTTATGTGTTGGTGCCGAAGAGTTGTCCATCATGTAGTAGAATTTTTCTTCTTCTTGTGTTTGGTAAATTATTGTGCAACTAGAGGTTTTCCCAATGTTTTGTGCTTTGGTTGGATAGTAGTTCATGAGGCAAGTCTATCTCAGGACAATTTAAGCAAAAGAGGCTTTACCAAGTGTTACCTGTGTCTTTGTCAAAAAAAAAAAGTGCTACCTGTGTCCCCCAAGGCCTAGCTCGAGTGGTAAAAGCTGGAGGATTTGTGGCTTAGGTTGCAGGTTCAAGCCCCACACCATGCAAAGCGAAGCCTGGTATTTAAGTGGAGAAGGGTAGAGGGGCGGGCCCATTATCCACCGAGTTTAGAAGGCTATGATTGGGTCCAAAGGGCGGGCCACAGACGGATTTCTCGGTTATCAAAAAACAAAAAAGTGTTACCTGTGTTAACAGTAGACTAAAATGTAAAATCCTTTGTTTTTATATTAAGATGTGGCTGATGAGTTTTGATGCATGTTTCTGAGCATATTCAGGGTCCGTCGATTGATGCCAAAATCACTAGTTTGTGATTGAGGCAGACCGCAGAGTTAATTGAGTGATTGTTTTGTTTTTGAAATTGAGTTAATTGAATGATTGATGAGTGGATTCTATTGGTTCCTACACTTTTGAGAATGTTCTATAACTTCAATGCTCTGTAATTTCCAATGCATCCACTGGGTGCAGTTATATATAAACATGTGTTTGCTCATGAAAAAAAATGCAGGATGATGTTGCTGACAGCGCTATCGAAGAAAATTGTGGTGCAGATAATTGTACAGCCAGAAATGAGGAAGCTTATGTTCACGAGGCCTTTTTGGCAGATTGGAGGCCTGCTGTATCCAGCATCCAAGTGAATCATTCTATGCCAAACCCGGCAGAGAAAATTCCTCCACTCCAGCTATTGGGTGTGGAGAGTTCTCAAGTTGCTGAAAAGATGAATAACAATGGTTCTAGAAATTGGCAATCCCATATCTCTAATGAGTTCCCTGTTTCTCTGAGGTACTCATTGCATCTTTGTACTCTTTTTTTCGCTTCTTTGTTCATGTTTATTTTGAGGTTGCAGACATTCTGCATTTCCATTGTGCTGACTCACTATGCTTATCATCTGACTTGAAGGTCGTCAGAAACTGAGTCTTTTTCGCGGGGAAACGGAGCCCGTAAATTTAACAATGGGCAGTTAGTTAAATTAGCGCCAGGTTTGCCTCCTGTTAATCTTCCACCATCTGTTCGAGTAATGTCTCAGTCGGCTTTCAAAAGCTATCATGTTGGAACATATCCGAGGGCTTTTGGTGGGGATGCTTCTACCGGTGATGGTGTGAGAGACAATGCAGTCCCAAAAACTGCAAATGCTGCAAAGCCATATACTAATTATTTTGTGAAAGATGGACCGTTTAGCAGTAGTGCTGGGAGGAACAATATAAATAATCAGAATCTACAGGAAACCAGATTGTCGAAGGATAATAAGAATGTTACAGAAGAAAAGGATGAGTCAGGTCTAAGGATGCATCCCTTACTCTTCCGGCCCCCTGAAGATGGCCCTTTGCCATATAATCAGTCTAACTCTAGTTTTAGTACATCCAGTTCGTTCAATTTCTTTTCAGGTTGTCAACCTAATCTTAGCCTCTTTCATCATCCACGCCAATCAGCCCATACTGTTAACTTTCTTGACAAGTCTTCTAATCCCGGGGATAAAACTTCAATATCATCTGGTTTTGACTTCCATCCGCTTCTGCAAAGAACTGATGATGCAAATTGTGACTTGGAAGTTGCATCTGCTGTTACACGACCCTCTTGTACCTCAGAAACATCAAGAGGATGGTGCACTCAAGTTCAGAATGCTGTTGATAGTAGTTCAAATGTTGCATGTTCTCAACCCTCTAGCCCTATGGGAAAAAGCAATGAGGTTGACTTGGAGATGCACTTGAGTTTCACGTCCAGTAAACAGAAAGTTATTGGAAGCAGAGGGGTGGCTGACCATTTTATGGGAAGGTCACCGACTAGTGCTTCTAGAGATCAAAATCCTCTAAACAATGGAACTCCAAATAGAACCACCCAGCATAGTGATTCAGGTGCCACTGCAAGGATTTTGTCCAGCGATGAAGAAACTGGAAATGGCGTTGATGATTTGGAAGACCAGCCTCTTGTAGAAATTGTGATGGAGCAGGAAGAGCTAAGTGACTCAGAGGAAGAAATAGGAGAAAGTGTAGAGTTTGAGTGTGAGGAGATGGAGGACTCAGAAGGAGAGGAGATATTTGAATCTGAGGAGATAACCAATGATGAAAATGAGGTACCTATTGAAAATAACTCTCTGCTAAAAAATTCTAGGACTTCCATTAAGGCAGTCCAGTTATTGCTTCCCAAATTAGTTATTCTGTCTATCATGTTTTCTTTGTACTAAAAAATGTCAGGAATTTCCCGGTGTTTCTATTATTAGGTGGTAAAGTGCCAATCTTTCTTATTACTCCACAAGCTTGATAATTTTGTTTTTCATCTGTGTGCAAGTAATAATGTTATGTATGTTGTTAGTACTTTAGGAAACATTGTGCACCCAGAAACTACTGCATCAACACTAAGTTACAATCATAAGCTTCATTCTCTATCTTCTCATCAAAAAGAAAAGAAAGCAAGCATAAACTTCAGAATTCGCAGTCTTACGGTGACTTGTACCAACTTTCTGCTCACTTTTATTTTGCTTAATAACTTTGTTTTGGCCAGGAGATGGATAAAGTTACATTGGACGACTCTTATGATCAACATGTACCTAATACACATGGTAATTCAAAAGGAAATTCCTGTAGCATTACTGAAGACCATGCTACTAGGTTTGACAAAGCAACGGATGACCAGCCCAGTTCTCTGTGCTTGAATTCGAATCCACCTAGGCCGGTTTCTCCCCAAGTCAAGTCTAAGTCTAGACATTCCAGTAGTTCTGCTGGCAAACCCCAAGATCCTACTTGTTCCAAGAGGTCTAGAAAGAAAGCAAAGCGGGACAGAGATCACCCTACAGTACAGAAGTCTGCTTCTGACATGCCTGAACAGGCGAACCAATCTTCTGTTGCCTCTTCACACAGGAATTCCAGGAAACGTGCACGTAGAACAGTTTCAAGGAAAACAGACACAAGCTTGATTGCTGATACGAATGTGGAAAGTCCGAACAGTACTAAGAAAGATGAAGTAGGTTGATTTTACTCTAATGATGGGAAACAAAACTTGGCTGATTTAACTTTTGTAGCCTCATATGACATATTAGGGCTGGGAGGGTAGTTTGCCCCATTTTTGAAAGTTCTCTTGCTGCTCTGGTAAGGTTCAAGCTCTGCAAGTGCAGCTGTAATATTCTATTCTGGAAAAAAGAAAATGAATGTAGTATGTATATAACATTAATTGTTAACTTATTGTTGAATTCAACAAATGAAGTTGAATCAAATTCCAGAAAACAAAATCAAAAATATCTTTTCTGATGGGGACAGCTTAATACCACTGAATTAAGTTGACACCAGATGGAGTACATACCAAAGAACACAATGATACAGTGACATAGCATGTTTAACACAGGTTGAGATACAGTGATATATTCCATATTTAGATACAAAGATAAATTATACATTACAAACAACTAACTGTATTTCATTCTAAATATAGTGATAAAATGATATAATATTTCATTCTTTATTTAGTCATATACATTGGACAAACAAAAAGCTTAGAAACAATGATACACACAAAATTTTAAAGTGAGATTCATTAATAAAGTATGTTAGGTTAACTTGGACAAACAGAAAGCTAGAAACAGTGATACACACCAATACTTATTTGAGATACAGTGATACACTCTATACTTTAGATACATATACTTTAACATAATGATGCAATATTTCATTCTTTATTTAGATTCATTGATACTATATTTTCAAATGTGGATTTGGACTGATTTTTAACCTTCATGTTGCCATTAGAGTTTGAAAATCGATGAAGAAAAGAGAAACCAAATTACATTTTCTATTTTTGCACTGAAGATATGGATGTTTTACTGGATTTTGTTATTTTAAAAGATTATTGCTTGATTTTCTCCTGAATCACTATGCATGTATTATAGATACATGCTTGACAAATCACCAATACACTGTATCGTGTGTTATTTATTTTATAAAGAGTTATTATATTTAGTAATTATTAGAAGTATGGTTATGTATAGTAATTATGCACCAAACTGCCACTATTTGTGAAAACTCCTTAATTCTCATTTACTCTCCTAGCTTGTCAAGGGCTTCGGGTTGGGATTTGGCTCAAGATATTAATATCTTTGGTATTTGATATTTTTTAGTATCGAATTATTTACCTAATAAAGGTCATATATCAACATCTCTATAATACAAATTCAAAGAGAAAAACTAAAGCCTAAACATAACAATCCAAATATATATATGTATCATAAGCGTTGATAAAAGAAATTGTTATTTGATTTTTCTCTTTACATGATATTTGACTTCTAATTAACGGTACAAAGTGACACATTTACTTTGTACAATGGATAGTATTTCCTAGTTACTATTTACTACTGCATAGCATTATATCTGGTCATAAAAGATTAGGCACATATGCTTCGATAGTAATTTGCATTGATTGTTCATTTGTGTTTGGGGTGCATACATTGATTTCTAACTCCTTAGCATAAATTTCTTTTAGTTGTGTCAATTTACTTTTCTTAATGTCTTTTTATTTTGTTGATTTTTTATTATATCGTGCGCTCGCATCGAAAAGTAGAAATAATAATAGCAAAGGTATTAGCTTTAATTTATAATACGAGAATTGTTTTTGTTTTTTTTATGCTAAAAACTTTTTGAAAAAGTTTTCAAAGAATCGTAATATGTAACAGGTCGAGTTTTCTGTCGGTCATATAGAACATCAACAAATAAAAAAAGGACTGAAGATACGTCATGAGTGAGTGATAGAACACATGGAAAAAAGGTATATAAGGACAAAGACTCCAACTTAAAAACGATATTACCGAACTATTCAAAAGTTCGGTATTTCAATACTACTTTTAAGTTTGGATCCGTTATCATGTTGTTCTACCGAAAATTTAAAAATTCCGAACCGAATACCAAACGACCACCTTTAATTTTCTTATATAGCTTAAAAATCTAAATTAGAGTCAAATCATTTTGATTTCATTAATAATGTCCAGACAGGGCTTTAGGTTATAAAATTCTGACATTAAAAAAATGTGTCAGATAAATTCTTCTGTGTCTTTCTCATACTTTTCTCTATAAAAACTACACATAGAACTCATAATTCTCTTCTATATATCCAATGTCGTCGGCCGGAAACTCTGGCGGCGGAGAAATGGCCGGAAATTCACCTCAGAATTACTACTGCTACGGATGTCAGAGCACTGTCAGCTTAACACCATTGCCAAATTCTGAACTCTCATGCCCTAATTGCAATGGTACATTTTTAGAAGAATCCCAAACCGTCCCTCCTCCAGATCCTGTTACTGGCGAAAATCCCTTCGGAGACGACTCATCGTTCACCTTCCCCACCGATTCCGGTAACGGAGGCGGCGATGAACTTCCTGCACTCTTCGATGGTGGCGCCCTTTTCGGCCAATCACCTGTTGAACTAGACCCTGTTACGTTCATCAATAGCTATTTAAGGGATGGTGATGCTACTATTCAATTGCTGGTTGAAAACAATCTTATCCGCGGTGGTGGAAGTGAGAATGGGTTACCGGAGAACTTTGGTGACTATTTTGTGGGGCCGGATCTCGAGCAGCTGATCCATCAACTTGCTGAGAGTGACTTGAACATGTTTGGTACACCACCTGCTGCAAAATCGGCTGTTTCGGGCCTTCCTGATGTTAAGGTGAGTGATGAGCTGTTGAATTCGGATTTATCCCAATGTGCTGTTTGTAAAGATGGTTTTAAGCTGGATGAATTGGTGAAGCAAATGCCTTGCAAGCATATGTACCATGACGGTTGTATATTACCTTGGTTAGAAATGCGTAATTCGTGCCCTGTATGTCGGTTTGAGTTGCCAACTGATGATTCTGATTATGAGAATATGAGAAGTAGGAATGACAACAATGGTGGTTTGTTTTCTCTGGGTTCAGAAGGTGGAGGAAATCAGGGGAATGCTAGAACAGTGGATAGCAATGGTGGTTTGTTTTCTCTGGGTTTAGAAGGTGGAGGAAATCAGGGGAATCGTAGAACAGTGGATAGAAATGGTGGTTTGTTTTCTCTGGGTTCAGAAGGTGGAGGAAATCAGGGGAATGCTAGAACAGTGGAGAGCAATGCTGGTCTGTTTTCTCTGGGTTCAGAAGGTGGAGGAAATCAGGGGAATCGTGGAACAGTGGATAGCAATGGTGGTTTGTTTTCTCTGGGTTCAGATGGTGGAGGAAATCAGGGTAACGCTAGAACAGTGGAGAGCTATGCTGGTTTGTTTTCTCTGGGTGCAGAAGGTGGAGGAAATCAGGGTAATCCTAGAACAGTGGAGAGAAGGGTTAGGATTTCATTACCAGGGCTGTTAAGGGGGCTGCAAACGCATGCTGAGACGAGCAACAGTACTGGAGGTGGGGGAAGCAATGATGGAGTGAATAATGATGGTAACAGTAGTGGTAGAGGTGATACTCATGGGGAGCCGAATCCATGTCCACGAGGACAAGGACAAGCAAACCAGGAGGATCTTGATTAAAGTATGTACCATAGTTCTGAATTTTTTCCAAATCTGCTATATTTGTAGATGTTTAATTAGGTGTTTGGTATAATCCTGTCAGAGAATTAAAAGTCATGTATACTTGAGAGTTGAGATTGCAGGGAATTTTGAGGATAGTTTTGTGCCTTGTTTGAGTTTCCAATTATTTGCTTTTTATAAGGTGCAGAGAGGAGCATCTAGAACTCACCCTTTGGGGGTGGCCCAGTGGTTTGAGCTTGGGACTTCCATGTTGGAGGTCTCAAGTTCGAAACCCCTTGCCAACAAAAGTAAGGGGTTTGCCTTCTGGGTCGAGCTCGTCGCATAGGCTTGCCTAGTGCAGGTTACCTCTTTTGTGTGGTTGCCAGCGAAAGTAAGAGGTTTGCCTTTTGGGCTTAGTTGCGTGGACTCTTCACTTTTGATGCCGCACCCGTCTCGGATTCTCCAAAAATACACTACTTTTGGCGAATCCAACACGCACCCGTTGGCACTTTTGAAGAGTCGGAGCAACATAGCTTTTGGGTCGAGCTCGTCGCACGAGCTTGCCTAGTGCGGGTTACCTTTTCTGTGTAGTTTGTGATTTTGTGTGGTTTGCGTTTGTGATTTGTGTGGTTTGCATTTGTGATTTGTGTGGTTTGCGTTTGTGATGTAGTGTGGTTTGCAAGCTATTGCATGGTGTGGTTTGTGATTTTGTTTGGTTTGTGAGCTATTGCATAGGAGCAATGGTTTTCGCTACAGGATGTCATCATGATAAAAAAAGTTCCAAGAAAATACACCCTGTAGGGCTCGAACTTGCGTACCTAAGGTGTTAAACTTGAATTTTAACCACTGGCACCACAAAGCTCATTGTTTCTTTGGGTGCCATGGTTAATATTTAAACATTTCCTTATAAATATATATACACAAAATTTCAACTGAAACGTCCAGGTGCTGTGGCACCCCCTCGAGCCTACATAGATATTCCCCTGTTTGTCAAGCTGATATATTAATTGTTAAAGAAACTTAGCGACAAATATGTTAGTAATAGGAATACAAAATTTGAACTTAGTGAGAAAACGATCATTGAAACTGTGGAATACTGACCCCCGATTTGCCTAAAGAACAGGTACATACTACTATCTGTTCCTTTACTGATTACAGAGCTCATTGTTTCTTTGATTCAGAGTTGGTCCTTCTAAGGATTCCTTTCCCTTTTAGGATTTCGTTTGCGGCTTTGCCTTGATATTTCTTTCCAGGTAGGAATCCTCTATGAAAGGAAACTTTATGCACTGGTTTCTTGTCGTAAAAGCAATCCATCCACCGTCTTATAACTTCTGCTTCGCGTGGTTGACATTCTCCTAATTCCAGTCACACTCATCTGTTCCGCTATTTGCCAATCATCAAAATCTTTTTCGATCTAACAGAAACCCTGTTGGAAATTTAAACTGCATCATACATTTGAATAAAAAATTCAGGATGATACTTGAACTTGGATGGCATGATTTTAACTTCATATATTTTGTTTAATTGGAGTTTTTTAACTCCTCTGTTGATACACCTGTTGTTTAGGTTTGTAGTTATTTTTATTGTATTTGTGTCTTTTATTGCGCTTGGTGCGTAAAACCTTAACAGACTTGCGCGATTTTCTCTGTCTTTTGCTTTTGAGTACAGTAAGAGAAACTTGAGGCATACACTGTCATTTTGATGCGTATGATAGCATTCATGTCTTTACGCCAGCATCTTTACCCTGTGATGATACTCGATGTTTTTTTTGTCACCTCAATTCCGCTTCTTTTATCCTTCACTAATGTGGAATCAGTTAAGAGGTCCACATCTGATGATATTGCTTTCTTTTTCCTGGCTGTTTTTTTATGTTTTTTCTTGAGCCGAGGGTCTGTCGGAAACAACTCTCTACCTCACAAGGTTAGTGGTAAGGGCTGCATACACACTACCCTCCCCAGACCCACTCGTGGGTACGTTCCCTGGTGTGCACCATTGAAGCTAGGGTGCCACTGTTAGCTTGCCAATTTCAGAAATTTACTCCATTTTTTTTATCCCTTGATGTGGTGTCCTTAGGTATTGGCTGTTCTTTCTTTTGAGATCAAGTTAATTTAGATCTTTAGATCATAATTTCCAGCTATACTTAGTTTTAAATCTAATATTGTACACGTTGTCCTGGGCACTTGCCGCCCAGTAACGTTATCAGACGTAGTAATTAATCAAAATAATTTCCTGCGTGAGGTAGTCTTTTTGTAATATGGGTTGTGATTTTCCATATCTGCACCCTTATTAGGTGTGTTCTTACTGTTCCGGTTGTCCACAGTCATAAGGCAGGTTGCACGCTGATCATAAACGGTATCTTTGAATTGCTAGCTTCTGGCTGAGGTGACTCTATACTTGGATCATGTAAGATGAATGCCAAAGACTAAAGAGGGTGTGCCTCAGTCATGTTGATACTTTGGTTATCATACAATATTAGCCTTCTTGATGGAGCCAAGGGAGGCGGGTGAAAGGGTCTTCTGTCGAGGTTCATTAGGTACTTATTTGGCTGTAAGGATGAATTAGGAGAGGAAGAACAGGGGGAGGTGATTAGAAAACAATTTCGTAAAAATCATGTATTTTGGCTGATTTTTCAAAAATGAATTGGTTTATTCCTCCAAATAGGATATTACCCTTATCTTGTACTGTATTCCTAACCAAAAAATGTGGCAAATACATCAGATAGCTACTCAGAAATTACAAGAAGGAACCGTAAACTTTAGGTCGAAGCGAGAGGGGCTGCATTTTAGAAGTGAAACTCTGGCTTCCACCTGTTGTTGGGTGGTTTGACTTGGTAAATTTTGCGTCAATCAGAAATAGTCTCTCTATCCTCATAATGGTAGGGGTAAGATGTGTGTACATCTCTAATCCCTTTCCTTTCCAGACCTTATTTGTGGGATTATATCAGAGTGCGGAGCCAAAATGACAACTTTTTTCCTTCAAAAAACATAAATAACATTTCAATTTTTTTTAATCAAAAGGGCAAAATCGCTCGCGATATCCTATTGACAAAATTAACTCCGTTTAATAAAATCACTGCCCCCAACAGCGATTTTGTCAATTTTAAAAAAAAATTAAAATCGCAGTGCCCCACCAGCGATTTTGTTAAATTTTCCAAACCTCAAATCTCCATTTCTTTTTTTGTTGTTGTGGAAACTTTTGTAAGCTCCACCAGGTGGCAGTTCATGCTTGACCTGGTAAATCTACTTGCAGGTTCGTCATTTTAATTGAATTCTGTTTTTCATGTGCATTTTTCAGCTTTAACTTGTCAATTTTGTTTGGTTGTATGATAATTCTCTCGGGAATGTGTTTTATCACCGTGATTATATGTGTTTTGGTAAAAGTTTCATTTTCCGGTGGCTTCTCTCCCTATTCCGTCACCGGATTTTTTTTCAAAAAAAAATTGACAAATTTTAAGATTTTTTTTTTGAAAAAACGCTGTTGGGGCAGCAATTTTAATTTTAAAAAAAAAAATTGATATGCTATTTATGCTTTTTGAAGAAAAAAAATTAGCCTTTTGACTCCAGACTCCATGAACTACTCTCTTCGAACACACACAACAGGCATACTGTATACGTAAATTCTAATTGATCCCTTAAAACTTTTTAAAGACCTTTCAATAATAGAAACTAGAAACAAACTGAGGCGGAATCAAGCAGCCAGAAATAATTGTTTTTTTTGTGAGCAGAATTCTTGCAAAATTCATTCACATCACATGATAGGCTTGTCAATAAGATATAATTCTTGTCCCAAAAATAAAATTCTACCTCAACTGATACTTGGAAGAGGCGTTTACAACATCGAATTGGATAATCAGAATTTACAAAGTCAACAACAACATACTCAGTATAATCGAGTCCGGAGTCAAAAGGATAATGTTTTTTCTTAAAAAACATAAATAGCATATCAATTCTTTTTTAACCAAAAGGGAAAAATCTTTCGGACAAAATTAAATGGAATATTAACGCTGTTAAATAAAAAATTCTATTAGAATCGCTGCCCCCAACAATGATTTTGTCGATTTTTTATTTTAAAAAAAAATTAAAATTGCTGCCCCTACAGCGTTTTTTCCCAAAAAAAAAAAAAATCTTAAAATTTGTCAATTATTTTTTTTAAAAAAAAAAAACCGGTGACGGAATAAGGAGAGAAACCACTGGAAAATGAAACTTTTACCAAAACACATATAATCACGGTGATAAAACACATTCCTGAGAGAATTATCATACAACCAAACAAAATTGACAAGTTAAAGCTGAAAAATGCACATGAAAAAACATAATTCAATTAAAATGACGAACCTGCAAGTAGATTTACCAGGTCAAGCATGAACTGTCGCCTGGTGGAGCTTACAAAAAATGGAGATTTGAGGTTTGGAAAATTTGACAAAAATCGCTGCATTTTTTTTTTTTTTTGACAAAATCGCTGTTGAGGCAGGCAGGCAGCGATTTTATTTAAAGGAGTAGACGGAGTTAATTTTGTCAGCAGGATATCGCTCCCTCACGAGCGATTTTACCCTTTTGGTTAATTTTTTTTGATATGATGTTTATGTTTTTTTAAAGAAAAAAGTTGTCATTTTGGCTTCGAATTCGCAGTTCATGCTTGATCTAGTTTTTTGGTTTTCCCTTGTGCTGGATATCGGGATTGGGCACAATTAAATTTGGATTCGCGCTAGAAAGTTCCATTTTGAGGGTAAAATGTTCCCTAATAGATACAACTTTAAACTTGAGACTAGGGGTGTTCACGAGTCGATTATTGATTAAAACCAAAATCAAACCAACTAATTGGTTTTAAAATAATCGAAATCAAACCAAACCAAATATAATATACATTTATCAATTTGGTTGTTATCAATTTCGGTTCGATTTCATTTTATTAAATCAGAACTCTCAAATATTTTACTCGACCCAACAATCCCAACTAAATCAGCCTCATTCACCACTTCTACCACATAACCCAACAATCCTAACTAAATCAACCTCATTCACCACTTCTATCACATAAGCTCATACAAAGTCGACTTAGTTTACAACAATACCCTAATCCTAAATAAGAACCTAATTGTCCTCAAGGTTCGAGTAGAGCAACATTGAGAGCAGGGGCACTCAATGCTTTAAGAGTTGAGGCATATGCCTCCAATTTTTTTGAGGCCTACAAAGTTTACCAAGAATAAATTATGTGTAAATTTTTTAATTAAAAAATTGATTATGTATGAGAAAACATATTTTATATATATTATTTTTATATTTTGTTCTCTTTAACCCCATTCACTATTAAAAGAAAGCAAGTAAATATTGTTTTGCCTTTTATATTCTCTTCACTAACGCTTATATTATTTTATTTTTATTCTTTTTAGCTCATTTTGTACTCTTCTTCTTCTTCAAAATTTTAATAAGTTAGAGTATTAGTCTGCCAAAATATGAATCAATAGTCGAAAAGATTTGAATAAAGTGAATTGCAAATGTTTTTCTTATTTCTTCTAAATTTTTCTAGCATTGCAACAAACATATTAAAGTGAGGACTAAATTATCAATTACTTGAGTCGAATTCTATAGTTTTAACTCTTATCTTTATTTAAAATTTGTCAATGCATTACTTATAAATTGAATCTATTTTACCTCACTGTACAACATGTTATAATTTGACAACACATGAATTGGACAATCTAATATAAATAAATTTAAATAGCAGTGCAAATTTAGGAAGAAAAAAAAAACATACTTTCTATATATATATATATATATATATATATGTATACACGTATGTGTGTGTGTGTGAAACATTATCATGACCTATAACATATATCTAAATTTCTATCTTTTGATCTTTTTCATCTTCAGTTGTTGAGGATCATAATCTTGGTTATCAGTTGATGGTCTTTGATCATCGTGAGAAACTGGAGCCACACATATTTCCAATTTATTTTGATCAATAGAATCAACAATATTACTATTTGAAGTATCACCCATTTTCTCATCTCCTATATAAGTAAAGTTATCATAATTGAGATATGGACATATATTTGGATCATATCCATGAAAATCATGATTTTGTCCATTTGAATAATTATTATCAAAATTGTCCATAACACCATAGGGTAGATGAGAAAAACTTGGTTGCATGGTTGAAGTGGAAGCAATGTCAATAATATCTATGTGTGGTTGATATTGTTGCAATGAAGAATGTTCATCTGATCACGATGAATTATTAAAAATTTGATCATCGTCATTGTCATTCTTCTTTCTACTTTGATTATATATCACACAAAGTGTTAACTCATAATCTGACTTTAAAAAAAAAAAAAAAAGTTAGTCAAATATAATCAAAGAATATACTTGAAAAATAAGAAGGAAATTAAATAAAAAGTTTACATACCTCTTTGATTAGTAGTGGATAATTGGTAGGAAATCTATACTCCGACATAAGCCAAGAAGTTTTTTTGCCTTTTGAATTATTTGGACTTGATTTAATGTAGGCAAGAGGTGTTTTTGTTCCAATTGTATTATTGTTTTTTACTATATCTTTACGTGCTTGTGTAGATTTCCAATAACCTTTTCCTGAATGTAAATTTCTCTCAAGTTTATTTCCATTACCAAACTTCTTTTTTGCTAAAGTAAAGAAATACATACGTCCATTCCAATGTTCTTCAACAAACCCTAGCAAGCAAAATAAACTCAAATTAGTATATCCTTAATCAATAAAATCGTGATAAAAACTTAAATTTGGAATAAAAAGAGGTTAATATCCCACAAATTCTCTTCCTGACCAAAATGTTACAGAAAAGGACTAGCCAAATATAGAAACTTTATGTTTATGGTAAGAAACTCAGGACAAATACTTAATAAATTCATCAAAAATTTAAATCAAAGCCATAAATCAGGAGGAATTTTTTTTAATTAAACAAACGCTAGCTAAGGATAAGAATGTGTACCGGATAGTTCATGAGGTTCATATTGATAAATATCAAGATCAGTAAAAATTCCAGGTAGAATATAACCATTAGAAGCTTTAAGTTTCAAATAAATATTCAATTCTTCATCCGTTGGCACAAAATGGAAACCTATTGGTAATATATTCTTCCATTGACGATCATATTCTTAATTTGATAAAGCCATAACAATTCAAAAAATAAACAAATAGAGAAGAACTATAGGATTTGTGAAATAAAGAATCAGAGAGAATTGAGTGTATTTATAGGAATATTTTGGTTATCCTATTTAATGTATGATTTAGATTAGAAAAATAGAATACAATGTGGAATAGATTAATTTTGAAAATTCCACTTAATTTGTAATTTGGATTAGAAAGGAAAAGATTAATTTTGGCAAATTATAAATATGGATTCGACCGTAACTTTACCGGAACAACATAGCTAACACCGGTTCGAATTGTTTGCCATTGAGCGGCATTTTAGTTTTTAAAATTGCCGAATTATTAATATATTTGAAATTATTTTTGAAATGCAAAGTTATTTCTTTATTTTTAATAAAAATGTTTATTTTTTTATTAATAGTATTTCATTCGTTTTAATCGTTTGTGGGATTTTGATTGACATAAAAATTTTAAGAAAAAAAAGAGTAAAAAAGAACTATATACGGATAAGTTCTTATAGAATATGAAATCATTTCTATTTCAAAGGGAATTACTAAGGGTTTTCTTGTTTTGGATATTAAAGGGATTAGTATTCATGTTTTGGATATTAAAAGGGTGGCTCAAGCATATCAGTGGCCTAAAGTCAAAATAAATTGTATACCTTAAATGTTTTTTTTTTTTTTATTTAAAGTGTACTCTTTTAGTTTTTTAAAAATGCAGAGTTGTTAATATATTTGAAATTATTTTTGAGATGCAAACTTATTTCATATTTTTTTTTAAAAGTTTACTTTTTCTATCGATGATATTTCATCCATTTCAATCGTTTGTCGAATTTTGATTTGATACGAAATTTTTAAAAAATAAGTAAAAAATATTAATAAAATGTTATTATTACTAACCAATAAATACGTTTTCACAACTTTCAAATTTCCATTCCAACACAATATTATATAGATAGCAATAGATAAATATTTGGCTGATGCACGCAAGGGCACCTACCATCTAGTTATTAAACATGTATAAATAAATTTTTTTGTTAGTTCACTTTAGCTCAAATAACTCTGACGCCAATTTTATCCCAACTCATTTACTCATCTATTTTGACCTGCACAAATCTATTCCAATCTGTGCATTTGACACCTCTAATGGCAACAAACCGCACTTTTTCAAAGAATCCTGCACCCCCAGGCCTTCCTATTCCACCGAAACCCAGCGGTGTTGCCCTATTTAGAGTATTTCAAAGATATACACATCAGCTTGCGTCTATTTTAATTAATTTACCATGTACCTACAATCTTCCATTAGCGCAATCAAGATGACAAGTCGAGATTTAAAGTTTATAGATTCGAAGTTCTAGTTTTAATAAGCTACTAAATTCTAAATTGATAATTTGTACCAATTTAATATATATTTTAAGACAAATACAGAATTCGAACCAAAGCTATTGGATTCGGCTAAATCTGTATGATAACACTCTAGCTCCGCCCCTGTAGAGTCATTATGATGTGATTGCCAAAGGCAGTGGTGGAGCTAGAATTTTTAATAAGGGAGTTCATAATCCGAAAACTAGACACACGAACTAACCGAAGAGGGTTCGACATCTACTATATATACATAAAAAATAACTTAAATCATATATAAATAGTAATATTTTCCGTCGAAGGGGGTTAACAGAGGGCTGGCTCCGCCCCTGGCCAAAGGCAGAGAAGTGTATTATATACACAGATAAAATTATCAGCAGAACTAAACTAGCACCAAAATAAAGCAAATACCAGCAGACACAATTTTAATCCAGAAAAGGGTGTGCCTTTTTTTTTTGCAATACAACAATCTCCAAACCAGAGAATTAAGAAATGTCGAAATAACTGTTAGCCCCTTTGAGTTAGACTCAAATTACAGTTGAAGCCAAAGAAGTTTTTTTGATGAGAAGTACATATGGTTAGTTGATCTACAAGATAGATCAAGATACTTAAAACCACCTCGACACGAAAAACTCATAATCATGGTGCTTGTTGAAGAGTGTTTCTGCACCATTTGTTCCTACAGCTCGTGACATAAAAAATGCAGTCTGGTGCAGTGTCCTTACTCGGTCTTGTAGAACTAAATCCACGGTCACTTCATTCAGGTACCTTTGCTAAAACCAGCATTCACCCTAGTTTCGCCATTCATAGGAAAGAAAAGAAAAAAAATAACAACATTAGCTTTAGAGTAAAGAGCAAAAAGTACTAAATTGTGAACTTAAAACGCATTCAAAGGTGTAACTGTGCAGTTATCAATACCTGATTTGTGTTTGGTGCGGCATTCAAAGAAGCTCGACTGGTAGGAGATCCTTGCACAACTACACTCTTATTTCTACTCAGGTCCTTTGGAACGTTTTTTTCCTGATTTGTGTCTGGTGTGGCATTCAAAGAAGCTCCACTGGTAGGAGATCCCTGCACAACCACACTCTTATTTCAGCTCAGGTCCTTTTGAAACACGTATTTCCTGATTTGTGTCAATGGTAGGAGATCCTTGCACAACCATACTCTTATTTCTACTCAGGTCCTTTGAAACACATATTTCTTGATTTGTGTCAATGGTAGGAGATCCTTGCACAACCACACTCTTATTCCTACTCAGGTCCTTTGATACGTGTTTTTCCTGATTTCTGTCTGGTGTGACATTCAATGAAGCTCCACTGGAAGAAGATCCTTGCACAACCACACTCTTATTTCTACTCACGTCCTTTGAAACGTGTTTTTCCTGATTTATATCTGGAAATACAAGGAATAAAAATCCTAACAGACTAACAAGTGTCCTATCTTAATTGGCCAACTTGTAACAAACTATTATTTGCAATTAATAAATACATAAATGGAAAAATAATATTTACAAGAACAAAAAAATGTGGAAAGTTCTGGATTGGTGCCAGCTGTTGAGGCCACGTGTCTTGTGTATAGTAGAGAAATATAATGGTTTCTTCACTCTTCATTTTTACTTTGCTCTTTTCAATTTTGCAATGTCTATGTCCGAAACACTCTTTTTCTTCATAATAAAACCTTTTGCTATCTTTCTTCTCTAATGGATTTCCATCATCTGTAATTCCAACAAGAAATTAGAATGTGGTTGTGCAAGGATCTCCTACCAATGGAGCTTCATTGAATGTCACAACGGACACAAATCACGAAAAACACGTTGCAAAGGACCTGAGTAGAAATAAGAGTGTGGTTGTGCAAGGATCTTCTACGGGCTTCACTGAATGCTTCACAAGACACAAATCAGGAAAAAAACGTTTCAAAGAATCTGAGTAGAAATACGAGTGAGGTTGTGTAAGGATATCCTTCCAGTAGAGATTCATTGAATGCCGCTCCAGACACATATCAGGAAAAACACGTTTCAAAAGCCTGAGTAGAAATGATTGAATAGACGAAGAAAGATTGAGCTAAAATTTTCTGTGTATTTTATTTCTGCATAGCAAATGTATATATAGGAAATACAAGGAATAAAAATTCCTAACAGACTAACAAGTGTCCTATCTTAATTGGCTAACTTGTAACAAACTATTATTTACAATTAATAAATACATAAATGGAAAAATAATATTTACAAGAACAAAAAATTGTGGAAGGTTCTGGATTGGTGCCAGCTGTTGAGGCCACGTGTCTTGTGTATAGTAGAGAAATATAATGGTTTCTTCACTCTTCATTTTTACTTTTCTCTTTTCAATTTTGCAATATCTATGTCCGTTACACTCTTCTTCTTCATAATAAAACTTTTGCTATCTTTTTTCACTAATGAATTTCCATCATCTGTAATTCCAACAAGAAATAAGAATGTGGTTGTCACGCCCCAAACTCAAGGGGCGCAACTGGCTCCTAATGCCAGAACTCAGGCCCGAGCCGACCCTACTGAACCATTTGCTACTAGCGCATGGCAGCCACACGCAATCAAGGAAACAAACAAGTATATCTCGGCTTAAAACTAACCTCTCGACCGGCAAGGCCCCTGTCAATTGATCTATAAAAGAAACAGCTACTCCCAGGAGATCATATAAATAAATAGCCAACTAGCACATAAGTCCTGATTGGGCCGTCGAGGCCACCATGATCTCTATAGCGAAACTGAAAGCAGGTATATATCAATACAATACATCAAGCAGCTAACAAGAATTAGCAAGCCAACAAACTAGGCCAACATGGCCATAACGTAGCTGTACACCCCACACACTAGTCTGCAAGCCTCTAAGAGTAGTAAATATTGGCGGGACAGGGCCTCAGCCTACCCATAAAAATATATACAACAAAAGCAAACAAACCTCCCAACTCTGGCAACTCCGGAGGAAAGGGGCTTGCCAACCAGATAGAAGTCAATCCTGCTGCTGAGGAGGTCTACTGGGTCGTCTGTCGGGTCTTGCATACATGAATGCAGCGCCCTCAGGCAATGGGGCGTCATTACAAAATAATGTACAGAGTATGAAAGGCTATAGACTAAATGTGTAAGTATCATAATATACTAAAAGCAATCAGGTAAGGAAATCAAATTTAGATAAGCAGGCTAACCTACTACTGAATCTAAAAAATACAATAATGATCAAACAACAACCTAACTGAGCCCCCATAAGCTCGGCAGGTACAAACAACATACCACCTACCTAGGCCCCCATAGCCCAGAAGGTGCCAAATCAATCTACATACCCATATCGGTAGCCCTTTGTGTTTGTAAGAAGTCACATAGCCCTTTTTTATAACTATATAGCTACGTAGGCATCACATAGCCCTCTTAGGTAACATCATAGCTCTGTGGGCTACACATAGCCCTCTTTTGCATCAATACAGCCTTGTAGGTAACACATAGCCCTCTTTGGCTTCAAAATAGCCCCGTAGGCAACACATAACACTCTTTGGCATCAATATAGCCCCGTGGGCAACACATAGCCCTCTTTGGCATCAAAATAGCCCCGTAGACAACACATAACCCTCTTTGGCTTCAATATAGCCCCGTGGGCAACACATAGCCCTCTTTGGCAATAACATAGTCCTATTAGACAAGATCATAGCCCTATAGGCAATTCATAGCTCAACAACTAACCACAATAGCCCCAAGGGCAACAACAAACAATTGAATAGGCTAAAGGCGAGCAATTTAGCTATAAACAATATGTATGACTAATCTCCAAGTCATTCCTAACTTAGGGTCTTTCTTAAGAGATCGTGAGTCCCTAAAATGAGGTTTTATAGCCACCCAATCAGCCAACCACTCACAATTACATCTACAAGATCACCAATGTTAACTACCTCTAAGGGAATAACCTTAACATACCTTTCCAATGAACGCTCGAAAGACCGTAATTCCTTCACGAAAGTTGTTCCTTATGTCCTAAGCTTCACAAACACTATATATACACAGCTGGTACGCACCTATAAACAGTTCATAATTAATCTTATATCGGCAGATTTGCCATATTGCCCCAACTTGTCGAAACGTCCGTAGAAATGCATAAAAACAATCATAAAAGAGTCCCGAGATGATTACCTTAGTTAACCAAGCTTTTACCTTGAAGAAACACCAATAACTACAAATTTATATCTTCAAAAACCAGCTCCAAACGCAGCTAATAGAAAGGAAAAACGATTGCCACGTGTAGGGATTACGTTTCTAGGCACAGGGGCAATGTTTAATGGTAGAAATCATCAAAAACTAACCTTCATCATGCTATAACTCCATATGAACCCTCTCTTAAGCTTTCTCTCTGGTTTGGAACTGAAATTAAATGTTTTCATGGCTTAAAACGTTAAATAGACGACATACCATATTTTTTACCCGACCCGAATTCTGCCCCGGTAGTCCATAGTAAAATCCTCATAACTTTCGACTCTGATGTCGATTTGATACGGGGTTTTGTGCGTTGCAAACTAGACTCATAGGCCTTCGATTTATTGGGTAATAGGCCTTCTAACTCTTTATATATTGGGTGAAAACATCCAATACATTTAACCCAAATTTCAGAGAAATCTTTAAAATGGAACTTACGATAACTTTCGTCAACTTTTATTTTGCCACTTACTTAACTTCAAAACTTGAGATACAACCCTTGAACACTTAAAATATGACATACCACATCATTTTTAATTTATTACTCACCCTCTTTGTCATTCCACGAAGATATGAGTTAATTTAGACGTTTTGAAATGTCGGGGTATTACAGTGGTTGTGCAAGGATCTCCTACCAATGGAGCTTCATTGAATGTCGCAACGGACACAAATCACGAAAAACGTGTTTCAAAGGACCTGAGTAGAAATAATAGTGTGGTTATGCAGGGATCTCCTACGAGCTTCATTGAATGCCGCACAAGACACAAATCAGGAAAAAAACGTTTCAAAGAAACTGAGTAGAAAGAAGAGTGAGGTTGTGCAAGGATATCCTACTCGTAGAGATTCATTGAATGTCGCACCAGACACATATCAGGAAAAATACGTTTCAAAAGACCTGAGCAGAAATGATTGAATAGACGAAGAAAGATTGAGCTAAAATTTTCTGTGTATTTTATTTCTGCATAGCAAATGTATATATAGGAAAGGGAAAATGCATAAGTACCCCCAACCTATGCCCGAAATCTCAGAGACACACCTAACATTTACTAAGGTCCTATTACCCCCCCCCCTTGAACTTATTTTATATATAATTTTCTACCCCTTTTCGGCCTACGTGGCACTATCTTGTGGGCCCAGCGCGTGTTGACAATTTTTTCAAGGATAGTGCCACGTAGCCCGAAAAGGGGTAG
>JAJOOF010019221.1:0-41233 GCA_029582545.1 Solanum lignicaule
ACTAGTATTGCTTGGGTTGTCTACATGTAGGGATGATATTATGTTGGTTTGGACTATGATACTTAATTTGTGTGCATATTGGATTTACTTGGCAAAAAGCATGTTTTGAATAAAATGTCCTTTTATGCATGTTTCAATGGTTTTTATGCATAGTAGCCATACTTAGTACGTGTGTTGTACAAACCCATATTTTCTCCCTTTTCCCAAACAATTAGGTTCGGGCCGTTGAGGATTATGTACCATTTACATGGTATTAGAGTCAGGTTGATTCTTGTTTGGACTCCCGATCCATGTTCAAATTAGGACTGGGCATGAAAGGGTGTTAGGGTGGCAATGTGGGATGGACGAGTTGTTTGTTTATATGGACTTAAACAATCATCCCCTCATGAACTTGCTATTGGATTGAGTTATGTCAATGTCATATCTTTACAATCATCAAGTAATTGGTAATGTAAATTAAAAAAGTTTAATTCAAAACAAAACATCCCTTTAGAATATCTTATTCTCAAACTTCATTCTAGCTGAAGAGAAGATATAGAAACTACTCCCTTGGTAGCATTTTGTATGGCGGCATTTGGTTGAGGAAATAATTTTTAAAAAATACCTTTACCATAAGAACATGTACTTCAAATTATAAAAAATGTCACATGAGACGGAAGGATAGAGTACCTTTAATTGAGATATCTAACAAAAATGGAGATGTAAAAAAGGCATCAGGGGATCTTGGCTCGATGTTGAATTTCTCGTGATAAGGAAGTCATTTGGTGGCTCTAATGCAAGATCCGTTGTACAAAAATATATCCAATTTTGGAAACTCTTTCTCATACCTATCTATGGAAGACAGTGGAGGTTTTTTTTGTGATAAACTCATATTTAATTTGTATTAAATCTTAATTTAATAATACGTTGATCAAGTCAAATTACCAGTTAACTAAGTCAATTTAATATTTAATCAAATTAACTGGTGATCTGCAAGCAAAGTAGTTTTTGTCTCGACACAAGTATTTCATCAAATCAATAACAATCGTGAACAGAAGAATCACTGGATTACATCTTTTTTCCTAAGTCTTCATAAAGATTGTAAATTTATGAAAAATCGGGGGATTACATCTTTATGAAGCCTTAAAAAAAGATGTAATCCTCTGATTCTTCTCTTTACGATTGTTCTTAATTTGATGAAATACTTGTAGCTCGACATTTGGAGATGAAGACTCTTGCAGATCACGAGCAATGATTTTCTATGTATTTCTTTGTTTTCTTTCTCTTCTTATGTAGACCCCTTTACATAGGAATGATATAGGATTTTAGGGGTATTTTGGTTCAAATAATTTTATACGACCTTCGGCTTGAAGAACACAAGTTGGGCTTGTCTTGTCAAGTTATGGGCTCGCCTAAATATATATCTCCATGGGATAATAATTTGGAAAAAGGAATCAAAACCACCATTTTATTAAATTCTTAGGTTCTTTAAGATAACCCAAAATTTCTCATTTCATAGCTTTATTTGAACACATAAACCATAAACAATAATGGATAATTGAAGATTTAGAGTTAAGAAATGTTCCCAAAAGATTTTACTCGAGAACCTGGTCCAAATCGCCTCCCCAATCTCCCAAAACTCAAAGATGGTTAAATGGGGTTTAAATCCCAAAATGGCAGCTAAAACCTCTCAGGTGTCGTTTAAAAGAACCAGGTTCCGCATAACCGAACCCCGTAAAAGTCGAGCGTCTCGCTTTTGCGAACCACATTTCGCTTAATGGATCATCGCTAAAGCGAACCTTTTCCAAACGGCCAATCTGAATTTTGCAAACCTAGTCCTGCTTAAGTGTCCATCACTAAAGCGAACTAGGTTCCACTTAAGTGAACACTGCAGCACCAGAAACAATATCAGCCAATAAAAACATCCAAAGGACCCTCAGGATTCGTTTGGAACCTCATGAACACAAACTGCATATGCGAATCAATTATACTCGACCTTATAGACTTAATGGAACAACCAAAACACGAATCTGAGTCTCATTGACCCAACATTCGCCAAAATAACAAGAAACTAAGTCATGCCTAAAAAGGCTTAAACAAGCTCGAGACCTCTCAAAAATCAAGCCAGACCACACCTAGGCCTAAAATCATCCACGAATCCAATGGAACTTTAAGAATTCCAATCCGAGAATCCGAACCCCAAATATTGACAAAACTCAACCCAAAGGCTAAAATTCTACAATTTCACAACTTAGGACCTCAAATCCTTAAAAGACTCAGAATAAAAAATTGACAACTCTCATAGATCAGATTTCAAATTTTGAGGATAATAGTATCGACATAATTCCATTCTAAAGCTCGAAACTCGAAAAACCACTTAGCAACTTAGGCTTTCAAACTTAAAATGTACCCAAAATCTAAATTTTAAACTAAAAGGTCATGTAAAACCCCATACCCAAAAGCGGAAGGCTTAGAAAATTTTAGGACTTTCAGGTGTCACCTATGTAGGCAAACCACAGACCGTGGTTGGACCCACACCACATGGGTGAGTTTAGGAAGTGACCCACGCCAGGATCCACAGCCCGTGGATGGGTCAACGGTCCATGGATGGGGGGTGTCATCGATTGACAGAAATCGCTAACCACAAATGATAATGATTAATACAGTCCATAGGTCCATCCACAGTCTGTCGATCGTGGTCTGTAAGTCGTGACCTGGCAGTTAAGTTTAGGGTAATAAGGATCTTTTCCAGTTTTAATTAAATCAATGTGGTGTCATTTTACCTAAGTCTAACACACCTATATAAGTGATTTTAACCCCTAAAATCTCCCAATCAAGTCATTCTCTCAAAATCTGAAAAGAATTCCCAAAACTCCTCTCAAATGGACATGAAGGCAGGTACCCATGCTCCTTATGAAATGACGTGGATGAGAGTACCGGCATCATATGATGAGGTTGTGGAGGTGAGTACTCGCAATCTAAAAATAAGTAAGGTAAGCGGTGAATACCCATTAGCCTTTATGAACTAGGCATAAACGTGAATCCCCATGTCTTTAAAAGTAAGTATGACTAATGTGATTAAGTATGATGATGATTGCTTGGAGTGTTGCTAGATATACCTTCCATGATGTAAGCTTGTCTAGAGGCGGATGACCTAAGTCTTGGATAAGGATAAGTGAGGCTACTTAAGGAAGTATTCCTCTTTCATTATGATGCTTATTATGTATTGATATGATTATGCCTTAAGTCTTGTATTGACTAATGCTTATGTTTATGTTGTTTATGCTAGCCATCATATTTAGTACTTTATTGTACTAACACATACTCTTGCCTACATTCTTATCAAATGTAGGGTTCAACGTTCCCGATTCACATACTTTTGGCTAGGCTCTAATTGATCGTGAAGTGAAGCTTTGGTGAGTCCTCATTGTATTCGAGGATTGGAACACCTTATCTCATTCACGTCTTTCTTTTACCTTTTGAGACTATTGTATGGGCTGTTTCCCAAGATTTACACTTTCTTATGTTCTAGATGGTTTGAGACAATGTCATATTAGACTTACACTTGCTTTTATAAAAGACTTTAAATGTATTTGGAAAGTTTTAATTCCCGCACCTTTTCTATTAATTTATGTTATAATATGCTAAGTGGCTTGTATGAGGCCTCTTGGGGTCTTATATGCCTTGTTACATCTAGGGGATACCCCTGGGTCGTGAAAAACTTGGTAATCAGAGCACAAGGTTTAGAATGGTTCTAGGACGCCTCAAACCACGTCTAGTAGAGTCTTGTTCATAAATGTGAAGCGCACCACATTTATGAATAGGAGGCTATTAGATGTTTAGGAAATTCCACTTCTTCACTTCTTTAAGTCGTGCCATGGATTCTAATTCTATAAGTCTTTCTCCTAATCCGTGCCTGATGATTTTCAGGAAATGACTACTAGAAGGGCTAATGCTAAAAGGTTGGAGGAAGGCAATGTTCAGCAAAAGGTTCCTCCCCAAGCTCCTCCTCAAGCTCCGATTGACCCATTGAATGAGAACGTGACTAATGTGGAGTTTAGGTCGTCATTCCAAGTGTTGGCTCAAGCCATAAAGGCGCAAGTTGACCGAGAGGTAGTATCCCCCATGAACCCAAGTGTGGGTACAGTGACGGCAAGAGTGAGAGATTTCACAAAAATGAACTCACTCGAATTTTATTGGCTCCAAACTTGAGGAAGACCCTAAAGAGTTTATCGATGAGGTTTATAAGGTGCTTTCTATCATGGGTGTGCCTTCAGTAGAGAAGGCAGAAGTAGCCGCTTACCAACTCAAAGGGGTTGCTCAGATTTTGTATAATTAGTGGAAAGAGGCTAGGCCGGTTGGAAGCGGGTTCCATAGAATGGGAAAGGTTCAAAAGTGTGTTTCTTGATCGATTCTTCCCTCTAGAGATGAGAGAGGCCAAGGTACTTGTGTTAATCAATCTTAGGCAAGGAAATATGAGTGTAAGAGAGTACGCTTTGAGGTTCACTCAACTATCAAAATATGCTCCTTCCATTATTGCAGATCGTAGGGGAAAAATAAGTAAGTATGTGTCGGGACTGTCTGACATGGTAGTCAAAGAGTGCCGCACCTCTATGCCTGTTCATGACATGGATATCTCTCACCTTATGGTGCATCCCCAACAAATTGAGGAAGAAAAGCTCAAGGAAAGATCTAGGGAGGCAAAAAGTGGATGATGGAAACTTTGTACATGCTAGGTTCAGTGGATGGGATCGTTCTAGATCTGGAAAAAGTACTCCGGGCAAGGTTCTACAAATGCTCCTCCGAAGCCAAGAAATGAAATGGTGTCTAACCCTAAACCCCTAGGAGTTGGTGGTAAATATTTGATGCCTACTTGTGCTAAATGTGGGAGAAACCATGAAGGGAAGTGTCTAGCGGGATCTAATGCTTGTCTCAGGTGTGTAAAATGGATCATAAAATAAGGGATTGTCCTTCACTTACTAGAAATGAGGGAGACACTCGTCGTGGGGGCTCAACCCTACCCTTCATCCGGACCAAGTGGCTTGAGTGGAAATGCTCCTAAGCAAAACCATTTTTATGCTCTCCAAACTAGAGGTGACCAAGAGAGCTCTCCAGATGTTGTGACTGGTATGTTAAAAGTTTTTCATACAGATGTGTATGATTTGCTTGATCCGGGTGCTACTTTGTCATTTGTGACTCTTTTTATAGCTATAAGAGTTGATGTGCTCCCCGAAGTGTTGTTAGAACCTTTTTCTGTTTCTACCCCTGTTGGTGATTCTGTGGTGGTTAAAAGAGTCTATAGGTGATGTCCCATTTTCTTATCCCATAGAGTCATTCTAATAGATTTGGTGGAACTTGATATGATTCATTTTGATGTCATCTTGGGTATGAATTGGTTGCATTCTTGTTATGCCTCTATTGATTGTAGGACTAGAGTGGTCAAATTTCAGTTTCCAAATGAGCCTATCCTTGAGTCGAAGGGGGGAAATTCTATGCCTAGAGGTCAATTTATTTCTTACCTAAAAGCTAGGAAAATGATCTCAAAGGAGCGTGTTTACCATATAGTGAGGGTGAGGGATTTGGGATCCAAAACTCCTACTCTTGAGTCGGTTCCTATTGTAAAAGAGTTTTCAAAAGTCTTTCCCGATGATTTACCCGGTGTTCTTTCCAAAGGGGAGATAGACTTTGGGATTGACCTTCTCCCCGATACCCCACCTATCTCTATTCCTCTTTATAGAATGGCTCTGATGGAACTTAATGAGTTGAAGGAACAGTTGAAGGACTTGTTGGATAAGGGTTTCATTCGACCACGTATCTCTCCATGGGGTGCTCCAATGTTATTTGTTAAGAAGAAAGATGGTTCACTCCGAATGTGTATTGATTACCACCAATTGAACAAAGTGACTATCAAGAACAAGTATCTTCTTCCGAGAATAAATGACTTATTTGATCAACTCCAAAGGGCAAGTTATTTCTCTAAAATTGATCTCCGGTCGGGTTATCACCCATTGAGGGTGAAAGAGGAAGATATACCAAAAACAACGTTTAGAATCCGATATGGTCATTATGAGATTTTTGTTATGTCTTTTGGTTTGACTAATGCCCCGACAGAGTTTATGGACTTGATGAATATGGTATTTAGACAATAACTTGATTTGTTCGTGATTGTGCTTATCGATGATATTTTGATCTATTCAAGAAGTGAGAATGAGCATATTGATCATTTAAGGATTGTATTGCAAATTCTCAAGGACCAACAACTCTATGCGAAGTTTAGTAAATGTGATTTTTGGTTGAGGTCCATAGCTTTCCTTGGCCATATAGTTTCGAGCAAGGGTATTGAGGTAGATCCAAAAAAAATGGATGCAGTCAAGAGTTTGCCTAGACCTCTATCACCGACATATATTAGAAACTTCTTGGGTTTGGCCGGTTATTATAGAAGGTTTGTTGAGGGGTTTTCCTCCATTCCTTCTCCTTTGACTCAAAAGAAGGCCAAGTTCCTATGGTCGGAAGCTTGTGAGAAAAGTTTCCAAGAGTTGAAAGATAGACTCACTTCCGCTCCGGGGTTGACCTTATCGGAAGGTACGGATGGCTTTGTGGTATATAGTGACTCCTCTAGAGTGGGTTTGGGATATGTGCATATGCAAAATGGTAAGGTGATTTACTATGCTTCAAGGCAACTAAAGGTTCATGAGTAGAACTATCCTACCCACGATCTTGAATTAGTGGCGGTTGTATTTGCCTTAATGATTTGGAGGCATTATTTGTATGGGGTCTATGTTGATGTGTTTACCGATCACAAGAGCTTGCAATATGTTTTTGCCCAAAAAGATCTAAATCTTCGCCAAAGAAGGTGTCTTGAGTTATTGAAGGATTATGATATGAGTGTTCTCTATCACCTCGGAAAAAGTGAATGTGGTGGCAGATGCCCTTAGTCAGTTATCCATGGGTAGTATTGCACATGTTGATGATGAGAGGAAATAGTTGGTTCGAGATGTTCATAGGTTGGCCCTATTGGGAGTTCAACTAGTGGATTACACCAAGGGTGGTATTATGGCCCATAACGGTTCCGAATCATCTTTCACGGCTGATGTTAAAGCAAAGCAATGTCTTGGTCCGATCTTAGTAGAATTGAAAGAAGCGTTACTAAAGAAGTCCGTAGAGGCTTTCTCCCAAGGGGGAGATGGTGTCCTAAGGTACCAAGGTTTATTATGTGTTTCGGATGTGGATGACTTAAGGGAACAAATTTTATCCAAAGCCTATAGTTCTCGGTATTCTATTCACCCGGGAGCCACCAAGATGTACCGTGATTTGCGGGAGATCTATTGGTGGAATGGGATGAATAAGGATATTGCGGGATTTGTGGCTAAGTGTTCAAACTGCCAACAAGTGAAGGTTGAGAATCAGAGACTAGGAGGTTTACCCCAAGATATTATCATTCCTACTTGGAAGTGGGAAGATCTGAATATGGACTTCATAGTAGGGTTGCCACGGACTCGGCACCAATATGATTCGATTTGGGTTATAGTTGACCGAATGACGAAGTCGACCCATTTCATTCACTTCAAATTTTCTTATATGGCGGAAGATTATGCTAAGTTGTACTTGAGGGAGATGGTAAGGCTTCATGGAGTGCCTTTGTTCATTATCTCCGATAAAGGTACTTAGTTTACTTCGCAGTTTTGGAAGTCGTTCCAAAAGGGTCTTGGCACTAAAGTTAAGCTTAGCACAACTTTTCACCCCCAAACCAATGGGCAAGCGGAAAGAAAAATCAAAACATTGGAAGATATGTTAAGGGCTTTCGTGATAAATTTCAAGGAAAGTTGGGATGACCATTTTCCCTTGATTGAATTTACCTATAATAATAGCTACCATTATAGTATTGGTATGACTCCATTTGAGGCTCTTTATGATAGGAGGTCTAGATCCCCTATCGGTTGATTTGAGGTAGGTGAGGTTGCCTTGATAGGGCCAGAGTTAGTTCATGAGGTAAGAAGATTCGACTCATTAGAGAAGTTGAGAACGACCCAAAGTCAACAAAAGTCTTATGCCGATGTTCGAAGGAGAGACCTTGAATTTGATGTGCATGATTGGGTTTACTTGAAAATCTCACCATGAAGGGTGTAATGGGGTTTGGTAAGAAAGGAAGCTTAGTCCCCGTTTTGTAGGCCCATATCAAATTTTGAGACGTGTTGGTAAGGTTGCATATGAGCTTGATTTTCCAAATAAGTTAGCATCGGGTGCATCTGGTGTTCCATGTCTCTATGTTAAAAAAGTGTGTTGGAGACCTGACATCTATAGTTCCCCTTGAAGGGTTGGAAGTAAAAGAGAACCTTTCTTATGAAGAAGTTTCGATTGAGATCTTAAAACGAAAAGTCAAGAGGTTGAGGAATAAAAAGGTAGCTTCCGTTAAGGTGTTGTCACAACCCTAGGTTACCCCCTAAAAGTAACATGGTGTACTTGACCCCAAAGAGGTCTCATACAAGCCTTTAGCATAATCATAACATAAGATAAATAGGAAATACGGGAAAATTTAAAACTTTTACAATCGAAGTCATTTTCATAATAAAAGAAGCGGAAGTCTTTACTAAACCTTTGTCTCAAATCATATATCATAATACTTGAACAAAAATGTTGGGACGCAGCCCATACAAAGTCTAAAACATAAAAGAATGGCATAAAGCAACATAATGGGTTTGTCCGCAAAGCTATGAGGACTCACCAATTCTTCAACTCTTTCTTGATCCTTCGAAACCCAGCCTTCAAAGCAACTCAATCTCCTCAACCCTACATTTGACTAGAATGTAGGCAATATGCGTTAGTACAAAATGTACCAAATATGAAGCTAACATACAACATAAGAGCATCTCAAATGGGTAGTCAACATAAGACAAAAGCACAAGAGAAAATAACATATTCATAGCATAATCATCATAGTCACATCATGGTCTCCAACATAAGTATCATATAAACATAAGTCAACATAAGACATAGTTAATGAGCATAGGAGACAAGTCATAATCATATAAACATAATTGACCCTTGGTCATCCATATCATAATAGCACCATTCTCAAGTAACCTCAAAAGCATACAAGTGCAAAGCATGATTAACATCCCATAATACCACCCAAAACAAGTATCCCCTTTTAGTCATCTTAATCATAGTCTATATGCATGGTTAGGTCATAAGTCTTTCTACCATAAGGGCACCATACCTCCAAGTAACCTCAAGACATACTTGTGCAATGCATGAAAGGTATCCCATACTACCCTTCACACTAAGCATAACCTTGAAGTCATCTTAGTCATATTCACCCTACTTTGGTCTTACTATAAGCTTACTTTATATAGACAAGGGAACTACCACCTTAGTCACTCATATTTTGGAGGGCAACTATGGCAACAACCAAGCTAAGTCATACTATGTGTGAGAGCCTTTCATGCCTAGCCTTAAGTCATACTTGTGCAATGTATGGCTAACATCCCATACTACTACCCACACTAAGTATTCATTTAGACTATCATGAATGTTCACTAGTTGGGGACTAATCCCTGTATTCTATTTGCCTCAATTCAAGGCTACCAAGGAATAACCACCTAATAGGCTAGACCATGCTACCATCTTACTAACATAACTAGGTTAAGCTAAGCTAACTAACTTGGAAGATACACTAACATGCACATCCAAGCTATCCATAGGGAAGTATGATTCTCAACCCTAAGCTATCCTTAGGAGAGTATGAGTCCTCAATCCCAAGCTACCATGACTAACCTAACTCAAGCTAATCTTGACATGCATCTTACAATGCAAGGCCAAGCTACCTTTAGGAGAGTATGGATCCTCAAAACTAAGCTACCCTTAGGAGAGTATAAGTCCTCTATCCCAAAGCTACCATGAAATGATCTTGGCCAAACCAAGTCAAGCTACCATGAATGCATCCTAACAATGCTAGTTCAAACTACCCATAAGAGAGTATAATTCCTCAATCCTAGGCTAACATTACTACACCTAACTCATGCTACCATGACATGCATTATGCAATGCTAAGTCAAGCTATACCTTAGGAGAGTATGGACCCTCCATCCAAAGCTATTAACCTTGGTCATATCCTACTAAGCCAAGCTATACATGAAGGGATCATACATCACAACTTCAATCTATTCTAGTCTAACATGCTTTGATTCATTTTACGTTACTAAGAAAACCTAGAATCCTTCTATGTGAGAGAACCCTTGGATCTCCTAGCAATTCCTGCCTAAGTGTGTAAGAGAAAAAGAATACACAACAAGATCACATCATATTGACTTTACCCCCAAAGCCCTAACAATGATGGCTACAAGCCCTATTTTCAAGCTTCACTTCATTCTATCATGATCCATGTCTAAATTACAAGCTATTCAATCACATTCTTTAATACTAAGTGATTCTAGTCATAATTGATTCACAAAGGTTCAATTCTAACTTCACAAGTCAATATCCTTCCTATTCAATCAAGTATAGTTCAATTCATTATTAGATGATTCTAACTATGATCAATTACTATTCAAGACTTTGATTTAGGAAGATCACTTTTGAACCTTCAACTTTGCCTCTAATGGCATAAATCCACAATGATCACATTCATCAATTTAGAATAGGGTTCATCATAGAAATCACATGAAATCATCATAATATCACTAAAAAAATATAAATCAATCATAATTGGGTGATATCCACTAGATTGGAATCACACCCAAACCTTACCCACAATGTAAGCACAACCCTAGCTAGAATTGGGCTTTTGATTTCGCAAGTGGGGAAACTATGGGGGCTCCATGGGTGGAAGAACCCATGTGTGATTAATCTTAACATACCTTCAATCAAAGCCTTAAACAAAGCTTGAATCAATGGGAAATATTTCCCTTAGTTACTGCCCTCTTCTCTTCTCTTCTTCTTTTTCGTCTTCGTCTTCCTCTTCTTCTTCGTCTTCGTCTTCCTCTGCTTCTTCTTTTTCTTCTTCTTCTTATTCTTCTTCTTCCTCCTCCTCCTCCTCCTCCTCCTTCTTCTTCTCCTTCTTCTCCTCCTCCTTCTTCTCCTCCTCCTTATTCTCCTTCTTCTTCTTCTCCTTCTTCTTCTCCTTCTTATTCTCCTTCTTCTTCTCTTATTATTCTCCTTCTCCTTCTCCTTCTCCTTCTCCTTCTCCTTCTTCCTCTTTTTCTATTCTAGAGAGATGATTTTTAGAGAGTGATTTGGGGTCTTTAGATGAATGAGTTAAAGTGATTAGTTTAGGGGTATATTAACTATTTATAGGAGGTTATTTAACTACTTAACTGACCTACATTAACCCCTAATGAAATAACTAATCAATTCCCAAACCCCCTAAGTAAAACTAAAACTTAAAACTGGCAGCATTCACGAGACCCCATCCACAGACCGTGGATGGGTTGACTGAGCATGATCTGAGTCCGTGGTTTGGGTCAGAGACCTTACATGTTGCAGGCCACTCAGGCATGACCTACGCCCATGATCCACGGGGCGTAGACCAACCTACTGGCTGTGAATTGCAACCGTGAACTAAGCAATTTTGATAGCTTTTTGGGCATTGTTGGGGTCCTCCTCAAGGACCCTTTGGGTGGTCCTTGGGGAGTCGTACCTAGACATTTAATCCCTAAAACTCCTATTCTAAGTACGGGAACCATTTTTACAAGTTTTAACCCTCATACGATACTCCAAAACTCTTGCCAAAGACTCTAGAACTCACTAAATTTCGGGATGTTACATTATTCCCCACTTGGGAACTTTCGTCCTCGAATGACACTTTAAATACTTCTTAAAGTCAAAAATCTAACATAGCAGCCCATTATGGATGAACTATATCTAATGCACATAATCAAGGAAGAAACTTCAATTCCAAGCTAAACATATTCCATGCAACACAAGGGAGTCGGAACTACTTCTACCAATCCAAAATGCATCAAATCCTATATCTACTCCTTTTCAAGGAGGAACTAACATCTCCTAGCTAAAACAAGCTCAACACACACTCATGGAGCCTAAATGCAAATTACTTCTTATAAAGGATTTATTCAAGGAGGAATCTTTCAACTCCAAAACTAAGGCATTCTTATACTCAACTCATGAAGTCTATATGCAAATCTTACTCAAATGCACTACAACATGAGGACACAATGCAAATAAGTCATTTCTAACCAGACCTAGGAATTTTCATTAACATGCATATAAGCAAATCATGGCAACACATAAGTCACACAATAACCCCTACTAAATGGGCACACTATCCCCCCACTTAGGAGTAAGCGTACACAACGTCTCTAAACAACATGCATACTAAGAACATAACAAGTCACAAAAGACAAGAAATCTGGAAATTTTTACTAGAGCATGAAACACATACCAGAAAGGACATGAGGAGATCACTCTTGATCTTTTCTAGATTGGAGAGTATAAAGCCTATTCTTCTTTTGAGGCTCCACATCCCCACTACTAGAGGAAACTTTCTTACCTTCTCTTCTTGTAACCTTAGCCTTAGGGAAATCTTTCATCATGTGGCCACTCTCACTACAACTAAAGCAACCCTTTCTACTAGCCAAACATTTACCCTCATGCCTCTTACCACACATAGCACAAGAAGGCCATAGGGACTCATTACCTATCCCTTGTGGCCTAGGGGTAGACACCCTTTCAAACTTATGCTTAGGAGCATTAGAAAATCCTTGTCCGGAAAACTTTTGTCGATTCTTAGAATGACCATGCCCATCGGACCCATCATGAAAGGACTTATCATCATCCACCCTAGACCTCTTTTTCTCTCTAGCTCTCTCCTTCTTGAGTTTTGACTCTTCTATTTGTTAGGCAAACACCATGAGGCGTGAGATATCCATATCATCAACAAGCATTGCCAAACGACATTCTTCTTCCACCAAATCGGACACCCCCATCACAAACCTATTCATCAAATCCCTTGGATTAGCTACTAAGCTTGGAGCATACTTAGACAAAAGGGTGAATTTCAAAGAGTACTCCTTAACACTCATACTACCTTTCCTGAAATTTGGCCTCCCTCAACTCCTGGGGGAAGAACCTATGTAGAAATTCCTTCTTAAACATTTCCCAATTTATGGGACCCGCCTCTACCGGCCTACTATCTTTCCATTGCTCATACCAAATTTGGGCAACATCCTTCAATTGATAGGCGGCTAGTTTTGCTTTCTCAATAGAAGTCATCCCAATGATTGCTAGCACCTTATAAACCTCCTCTATGAACCCATTTGGGTCTTCTTCCACTTTGGAGCCACTAAACTCTGGAGAGTTCATCCTCAAAAACTCACTTACTCTAAAAGCAGCCATCCCCCTTGTAGGGTTTACTGGAGCCACCACCTCTCTATTAGCTTGCGCTGTCAAGGCTTGAGCCAATAGTTGCATAGAAGTCCTAAATTCTTCAAGAGTGGCATTCCCAATTGAAGGGTCATTTGGAGCTTGAGGTGGAACTTATGGAGGAACCTCTTGCTCCACATTGCCTTCCTCTTCACCCCTAGCATTAGCCCTTGTGTTCACCATACCCTGAAAAAACATTGAGCACAAATTAGAAGAAGGGACTACTAAAGCCAAACTCTATGGCACGACTAAGAGAATGAAGAAGTGAGATTTTTCCAAAGCATCCAATAGCCTCTTATTCATAAAATGTGTCGCGACTCACACCTATGAACAAGACTCTACTAGACATGGTTTGAGAAATCCTAAAATTTATCCCAAAACCTTATGCTATGATACCAAGTTTGTCACGACCCAGGGTTACTCCTTAGAAGTAAATGGCGTACTTGACCCCGAAGGGTCTCATACAAGCCCTTAGCATAATCATAACATAAGATAAATAGGAAATACGGAAAAATTTAAATATTTTACAATCGAAGTCATTTTCATAACAAAAGAAGCGGAAGTCTTTACTAAACCTTTGTCTCAAACCATCTAACATAATACTTGAATAAAACTCTTGGGACGCAGCCCATACAAAGTCTAAAATATAAAAGAATGGCATAAAGGAACATAATGGGTTTGTCCTCAAAGCTATGAGGACTCACTAATTCTTCGACTCTTATTGATCCTTTGAACCCTAGCCTTCGAAGAAACTCAATCTTCTCAACCCTACATTTGTCTAGAATGTAGGCAATATGCGTTAGTACAAAATGTACCAAGTATGAAAGCTAACATACCACATAAGAGCATCTCAAATGTTTAGTCAACATAAGACAAAAGCTTAAGAGATAATAACATATTCATAGCATAATCATCATAGTCACATAATGGTCTCCAACATAAGCATCATATAAACATATGTCAACATAAGACATAGTTAATGAGCATTGGGGACTAGTCATAATCATATAACCATAATTGACCCTTGGTCATACATACCATAATAGCACCATTCTCAAGTAACCTCAAAAGCATACAAGTGCAAAACATGAATAGCATCCCACAATACCACCCAAGGCAAGTATCCCTTTTTAGTCATCTTAATCATAGTCTATATGCATGGTTAGGTCATAAGTATCTCTTCCATAAGGGCACCATACCTCCAAGTAACCTCAAGACACACTTGTGCAATGCATGAAAGGCATCCCGTACTACCCTTCACACTAAGCATAACCTTAAAGTCATCTTAGTCATATTCACCCTACTTTGGTCTTACTATAAGCTTACTTCATATAGACAAGGGAACTACTGCCTTAGTCAATCATATTTGTGCGGGAAACTATGGCAACAACCAAGCAAAGTCATACTATGTATGGGAACCCTTCATACCTAGCCTTAAGTCATACTTGTGCAATGTATGGATAGCATCCCATACTACTACCCACACTAAGTGTTCATTTAGAATATCATGAATGTTTACTAGTTGGGGATTAATCCCTCTATTCTATTTGCCTCCATTCAAGGCTATTATGGAATAACCCCCTAATAGGCTAGACCATACTATCATCTTACTAACTTAACTAGGTTAAGCTAAGCTAACTAACTTGGAAAACACAATAGCATGCAAGTCCAAGCTATCCATAGGGGAGTATGATTCTCAACCCTAAGCTATCCTTATGAGAGTATGAGTCCTCAATCCCAAGATACCATGACTAACCTAACTCAAGCTACTCTTGACATGCATCTTACAATGCAAGGCAAAGCTACCGTTAGGAGAGTATGGATCCTAAATCCTAAGCTACCCTTAGGAGAGTATAAGTCCTCTATCCCAAAGCTTTCATGAAATGGTCTTGGCCAAACCAAGCCAAGCTACCATGAATACATCCTAACAATGCTAGTTCAACCTACCCATAAGAGAATATAAATCCTGAATCCTAGGCTACCATGACTACACCTAACTCATGCTACCATGACATGAATTCTACAATGCTAAGTCAAGCTATACCTTAGAAGAGTATGGACCCTCCATCCCAAGCTATCAACCTTGGCCTTATCCTACTAAGGCAAGCTATACATGAAAGGATCATACATCACAACTTCAAGCTATTTTAGTCTAACATGCTTTGATTCATTTTAGGTTATTAAGCAAACCTAGAATCCTTCTATGTGAGAGAACCCTTAAATCTCCTAGCAATTCATGCCTAAGTGTGTAAGAGAAAGAGAATACACAACAAGATCACATCATGTTGACTTTACCCCCAAAGTCATAATAATGATGGCTACAAGCCCTACTTTCAAGCTTAACTTCATTATATCTTGATCCATGTCTAAATTACAAGCTATTCAATCACATTCTTTACTACTAAGTGATTCTAGTCATAATTGATTAACAAAGGTTCCATTCTAACTTCACAAGTCAAGATCCTTCCTATTCAATCAAGTATAGTTCAATTCATGATTAGATGATCCTAACTATGATCAATTAGTATTCAAGAAGATCACTTTTGAACCTTTAACTTTGCCTCTAATGGCATAAACCCACAATGATCACATTCATCAATTTAGATTAGGGTTCATCATAGAAATCACATGAAATCATCATAATATCACTAAAAAAAGATAAATCAATCATAATTGGGTGATATCCACTAGATTGGAATCACACCCAAACCCTACCCACAATGCAAGCGCAACCCTAGGTAAAATTGGGTTTTTGATTTCACAAGTGGGGAAACTATGGGGGCTCCATGGGTGGAAGAACTCATGGATGATTAAGATTCACACATCTTCAATCAAAGCCCTAAAAAAAGCTTGAATCCATGTGAAAAATCGCCCTAAGTTACTTTCCTTTTCTCTTTCTTCTTCTTCTATTCTAGAGAGATAATTTTTGGAGAGTGATTTGGGGTCTTTATATGAATGAGTTAAAGTGATTTGTTTAGGGGTATATTAACTATTTATAGGAGTTTATTTAACTACTTAACTGACCTACATTAACACCTAATTAAATAATCAATTCCCAAACGCCCTAACTAAAACTAAAACTTAAAAACTAGCAGTATTCACGAGACCCCATCCCCGGACCGTAGTTGGGTTGAATGGGCGTGATCTGAGTCCATGGTTTGGGTCAGAGACCCTACATGTTGCAGGCCACTCAGGTTTGACCTACGCCCATGATCTACGGGGCGTTGACCAACCTACTGGCCGTGAATTGCAACCGTGAACCAAGCTGTTTTGACAGCTTTTTGGACAGTGTTGGTGTCCTCCTCAAGGACCCCTTAGGTGGTCCTTGGGGAGTCGTACCCGGATGTTTAACCAATAAAATTCCTATTCTAAGTACGGGAACCATTTTTACAAGTTTTAAACCTCATACGACACTCCAAAAATCTTGCCAAAAACTCTAGAACTCATTAGTTCAACTCACTAAATTCCGGGATGTTATAGGTGTTATGGAGAAACCATCTAGTTAAGAGTGCTACTTGGAAGGCAGAAGACGATATGATGTCCCGGTATACTCATCTTTTTCCTCCTATTCTAGCTTGAGGTAATGAGTTCCTCTTGTTTTGCTTATGTTTGAAGTCATGTGTGTTTTATGTGTTTCCATGATTTCCTTGAAATTGCATTTTCATGAAGAAACTTAAGATTTGAAAGAAATGACTTTTATGATGTTTCTTCCTCATGTTGTTTAGTATTGACTATGAGTTTTTTTTATAGATTTGATGAGATGAGTTGTAGAGCATGCCTTGAGTTGGAGTGGAGATCCCCTCCTTGAATTTGTGCTTTTCTTGAGATCGAATTGCATATGAGCTCCATGAGATTGTGCTGAGCATTGTTTTGAGTCTGGAGATGATAGTTCCTCCTTGAACATTGGAAATTTTAAGATTTCATGCATATTGGGTTGTTAGATATAGTTCCTACTTCCTTATGGTGCATTGAGTATGTTGAGATAGAAGTTGATATTCCTCCTTAGTTGTGTGCATTTAGATGAGTTGCATGCATGATGGACTGCTAGTCTTAAGTATTTTTGCTTAGAAACATGCTTAGAATCTCATTCGAGGATGAATGATCCCAAGGGGGAGATAATATAACCCCCCCCCCCCCCGTACCCGAAAGAGGAAGGCTTAGCAAATTTCAGGACTCTCAGGTGTCACCCACATGGGCAAACCACGGACCGTGGTTGGACCCACGCCACGTGGATGAGCCTCGTAGGTGGACACTATTTTAGGCAGTAATCTATGCTAGGACCTATGGCTCGTGGATGGGGGGGAGTGTCGTCGATTGGCAGAAATCTCTGACCAGGACGGACCGTAGGTCCATCCACGATTTGTCGATCGTGGTCGTGGTCCTTGCATAAGGGGGGTCTTTTTCGATTTCAATAAAATCAATGTGGTGTCATTTTGCCTAAGTCTAAGACACCTATATAAGTGATATTAACCCCCCAAAATCCCCCAATTAAGTCATTCTCTGAAAATCCCAAAAGAATTCCCAAAACTCTTCTCAAATATTCTCTCTCTAGAGTCTAGAAGTTGGAAGAAGAAGAAGGAGATTGAAGCTAGGTCAAGATCAAGTCTCCAATTTTCAAGCTTTTGTGGGCAATTTGACTAAGGTATGATGGATTTTCATCCATGGGATCCTTCCTCCCATGGAGTCCCCTAGAATTCCACAATTTGATGATGAATTTCCCCAATTCTAGTTAGGGTTTCTTCCATTGTTGTGGGTTATGATGAATGTTGATCCAATTGAGTGGATTATGATTGTTTATGACTGAATTGATAGAATTACATGTATTTAGGATAAAATTACATGTACCCATACTTATCCTCTTATTTTAGGGTTGAATTGATATAGTGGGTTTGATGTCATGTGAGGGAAACCCTATAGGTTAGATATCTCCTTATAGTATTGATGAATTATGATTATAATTGCTTTAATTGAAGCATATGTGATAAACATGATGTTAAATTCTTGAGATTAAACCATAGATGATGATCATGAGATGTAGAGCTTTGAGAGTAAAGCCTACACTATGCATTGTTGATTGATTAATGCTATGATGTGGAATAGATACTTCCTATAATGAATTGATAAGCATAATTGTATGCATGTGAAAGGTTTACTCACATGGATGATTCTAGGTTGAAAGGATTGCTCACCTAAAATGAATCTAGACTAAAATTCTTAATGAATGATGAGACTAGAGATGATTACCCTTAACCTCCATATGAAAGGATATGAGGCGACTCTCATACTCCTTAGACTTGAAAAAGAGGTGAGTCCCCAAGTTCTTACTATGATAAATGTGCATGGAGGCTAGTACCCATACTCCTTATGAAATGATGTGGAGGAAAGTACCCGCATCATGGAGGCGAGTACACTCAATCTAAAAATAAGTAAGGCAACAGGCAAATACCCATTAGCCTTTATGAACTAGGCATAGAGGCGAATCCCCATATCTTTAAAAGTAAGTATGACTACTGTGATTATATATGATGATGATTGCTTGGAGTGTTGCTAGATATGCCTTCTATGATGTAAGCTTGTCTAGATGCGGATGACCTAAGTCTTGGAAAAGGATAAGTGAGGCTACTTAAGGAAACATTCCTCTTTCATTATGAAGCTTATTATGTATTGAAATGATTAGCTTATGCTTATGTTGTTTATGCTAGCCATCATATTTAGGACTTGATTGTACTAACGCATACTCTTGCCTACATTCTTATCAAATGTAGGGTCCGACGTTCCCGATTTGCATACTTGTGGCTAGGCCCTAGTTGATCGTGAAGTGAAGCTTTGGTGAGTCCTCATAGTATTCTAGGATTGGATCACCCTATCTCATTAATGTCTTTCTTTTACCTTTTGAGACTATTGCATGGGCTGCATCCCAATAGTTACACTTTCTTATGTTCTAGATGGTTTAAGACAATGTCATATTAGACTTCCGCTTGCTTTTATAAAAGACTTTGATTGTATTTGAAAATTTTTAATTCCCGCACCTTTTCTATTACTTTATGTTATGATATGCTAAGTGGTTTGTATGAGGCCTCTCGGGGTCTTATACGCCTTGTTACATCTAGGGGGTACCCCTGGGTTGTGACAGTTCAAAACGAACTTTTCGAAACTCAATCATAGGAGACTCGAGGACAATCACAGGAGGGAAAAATTCCACAAAAAAACAAAAAACGATTGACCGGTTCATTACATAAATAAAGTCCAAATTACATTTTAGCGAGTCCATTAAGTTGACAAGACAAGCCCAACTCATGTTCTTCAAGCCCAAGATCTTCTAAAATTACTTAGACCAAAATACCCCTAAAACCGCAACTTATGCCTATATAAATGGGTATTGATCAGACAAGATAGAACACACAGAAATACATAGAGAATCCTTACTCTTCAGTGATGATCTTCCAGTAAAGAAGTCTTCATCTCGACGCTAGTATTTCATCAAATCAAGAACAATCGTGAAGAGAAGAATTAGGGGATTACATCTATTTTTTTAAGCCTTCATAAAGATTGTAAATTTATGAAGAATCGGGGGATACATCTTTATGAAGTCTTCAGAAAAAGATGCAATTCCCTGATTCTTCTCTTCACAATTATTCTTAATTTGATGAAATACTTGTAGCTTGACACTTGGAGACGGAGACTCTTGCATATCACGAGCAAGGATTCTCTATGTATTTCTATGTGTGATTTCTCTTCTTATGAAGACCCCTTTATATAGGCGTGAGCTAGGGTTTTAGGGGCATTTTGGTTCAACTAATTTTAGATGACCTTGGGCTTGAATTTCATGAACATACACATTTTGGGAAAACGCCAAGAACTTAGTTCTTTCGAGGTATGTGAGGTTTCTCATAGTGATGGATTTGTTCATCCTCACGCCAAGATTGTTTTCATTCTGTAAATTGTCCATGAAATATTTTATGTAAAGGTTCTTGGGGAAATTCTTGAAATTTTGCTAGCTGATCAATTATCTCAGTTAAATGTTTAAATTTTTTTATTTTAGGAATTAAACTGTAAGAATCATTTTACCCAATTCATTTCTTTACTCATATGTACAATGATGGATTACAATAAAATTCCTTTTTAGCTCAATTCATTTTCAATCCGATCCAATTCATGCCCATTTACCCCCCCCCCCCCCGAAAACCTCCCTTACAAAATTTGCTGGATACTATTATTGGGGGGAAAAAGAATTAGATTGAAATACACGATACAATTATTATCTACATTGACAAAAGAGCAATAAATGAATTGAGTGCTAAATTGTATCCACTCTAAGATGAGACTAAACTCTGAACATACACTATGAAAGGAAACAAACAAATAAAAAAAGAAAATGGACTTAGAAAAACCAAACTAATACAGAGAAAATAAAACATAAATTTGGCTCTCCTCTCTTTAAATCTATGTTTCCTACCGAATAGTACTCTCTTTGTCCCATATTAGTAGGAGTGTGCAAAAATAAACCGATCGATAAACTATTCCAAAAAAAATTGTATTGGTTTATTGCTATTAAGTTAATGGTTTTTTAATAGTTCTGTAAAAAAATTATCAAGTTATTAGTTCAATTTTGAATTTTAATATTGAATTATTTATAAACTAATAACCCGTTAAGACTATAGTAATTTACTACTTTACCCCTACATAAATATTAAATATTAATCTCAATACCTTACTACTTAATGACTTTGCCATTTCGTCTTCAATTCACACATCACAATGACTTTGAGTTCACAACTTCACATTAAATAAAACGTAAAAAATATAAAGTAAGAACTCTATTCCTCTTAATTTCTCTTTGTGTTACACTTACATAATTCTTTTCATGTTAGTTATTATTGTATATTTGTAATGTTTTATTATTGTCTTGGCGCATCAAATTATTGACGAAGTCATTTATTTATAAGCATTTTCTTATTGGTTAAATCGAAAATCAAACCGTTAAGGACCAAAATTGATAAAAAAAATATATCTGATTTATTTGGTTATTCATTTAGCGTATTTAAAAATAAAAAACTGAATCGATAATACATAAAATCGAAACGAATGATGCACACCCCTACATATTAATTAGACACTTTCTATTAAACACAGTGATTAGGAAACCATTAATAGATTGATCAACTTTACTATTGTCCCCTTATTCATATTAAATAGCCTTTTGAAAAAAGAAATTAATTCTTAGATCTTCAAAATTCGTTTAAACCTCCAAAGGCCATATTAATTGTATGGATAAAATGGAGAAAATTTAATAAATTCTATCCTGATTTAGTAAGTGATAAAATAATATGAGACACATATTTATAGTAAAATGCCCTTCTAATATGGGATGGAGGGATTATTAGGTTCAAAAGTCAAAGCATTATTATTTAAGCTATAAATCTAGTGAGAAAGGTCAATACAAATTAGTACAAATTGATCATTAAACATTAGGGGATGCAAAATCGCAAGTTATATAAATGCTAGAACTAATACATAATGTTTTATTAATAATATGGGGGAAAAAGATAGAAAAATGTTTTGGGATTTATTTTAGGGATATATATATATAATAAAGTAATTAGTTTACAATAAATATAGCCATATTATAACGACATGTTTCCGTCGTTATCGAAAAGCCAACGGAAAAAAAAATTGGGCCGAATTTTTTTAAAGTAACTTAAGATTTCCCAACCTAGTCAAGATTTGGACGAAATCGGAGTCATTAAGGTCTAGGAAAATATGGTAACAATTGTGTGATCTAATTATGAATTTGATCACATTAGTAGATAGATAAGACGTTAAGGAAATACGACTTTACGAAATTAAATTTCGGTGAGTAGAACTCCCAGAATTGATCATAGCGTGAACGGGTATTTTATGAGTGTCATTGGTTGAAGGTGTGTTGTGAAATGGGGTCTTGGAATTATTAATTTTGCTCACTGGTTTCGTGCAAGCCGCTGGGGCGGGATTTTTCCCGCCAGGGCGAAGCTGCTTAGCGGGGCGAGTGCCGCCATGGCGGGGCAGACGCAACATAAAGTTGGAAATAAATCCCAAAAATATTTTATTCTGCACTTTTCAACTTTGAGAGCTAGGAGACGACCCCAGGTGCTTTCTTGACCCTTTTTCACCATTCTTAAGGCTAAAGGTAAGATTTTAATTCTCTGAATCCATTTTTCGATCCGTAGAACGTAATTTAATAGGTAATTATCGATGGGGAAGGGTTTTTATCTAGAAATTATGGTGGAAAAAGCCTTATTATGTGTATGAGAATCATGGGTTTGATCTAGAGTTGATAGTATTGACTTTATTCTAGGTAGTTAAGTCTCATTTATTGATCCTATCATTGTATTGATTGTTTGTAGACCAAGAACAAGCTGAACGAATCCGGAAAGGGAAGAATCAAGTTTCTTAGGGGATTCAAGCTTGTTTCGAGGTAGGTGATGGTTGTGATTTCATGATTGTGTGATATATGTTCGTTCTTGCTTCATTATAATACCTGTATGTATGCGAATGTTGCATTATTGATCACACTAGTTGTAAATGATATAGATGAATGATGAATACCATTAATCATGACTCGATTGTATAATTAGGAGAATGTACTTGTGATTATGATCGTGGCTTATTGAATTGATCGGGTGTTGCGTTCTGACACACTAACTTGGATCAGTTGCCACGTTACGGCATACATATGGGATCAGTTGCCACGTTCAGGCATAAACCTTGGATTGGGTACCACGTTCCGATATGCTAACTGTTTGGGTTTGGGTTCCATGAGAGAACCAAGGAGTCGCGCCTTCGACGGGCAGTAGGCTATCTTTTGATCGTACTTGCTATATTTGTGGAGAACCTGGCATATGAGAAGAGATTGTCTCCACCCACGTATGGTGGATTCCATGCAGTAGCAGACTAGAGTAGTTGTACCCACTGGAAATGGTAATAATGGTCGAGAGAGTCCACAAGGTGGGCGAGGAGGAAATCAGCGACGCCGCGGAGGTACGGGAAATGGTAATGCAGGCAGAGGTACAGTGCACCCAGGCAGGGAAGTCACCCGTTATAAGGATATGGCTTAGTGTTATGCTTTTCCAGGCAAGACCGAGGCAGAGGCGTTTGACACAGTGATCAAATGTACTATTCTTGTTTGTGATCGGATGACTAATGTGTTATTTGATCTGGGTTCCAGTTATTCTTCTGTGTCCATGCCATTTGATGCAGCATTTGCTATGATTTGTGATAGACTTGACGCCCCCATTCATGTTTCTACCCCAGTTGGAAAATCTGTCATAGTCACACATGTCTATCGTGCTTGTCCTATTTTGTTTATGGGTTTTCAGACTTGGGCTGATTTGGTGATTTTGAACATGACTGAGTTTGATATAATCTCAGGAATGACTTGGTTGTCCCCTATTATGATGTGCTTAACTGTAATACTAAGTATGTAACACGAGAAATTTTGGGAAGGGAAAAGTTAGAATGGGAAGGGGTGTACAAGCCTAACCAAGCTAAGATCATATCCTCCATTCGGGTAAGGAAACTGGTAGGGCAGGGTTGTTTGGCTTATTTGGGTCATATTTGGGATGTTGAGGTTGAGTCTCCATCTATTGAGTCCATCCCTGTGCTGTCAGAATTTAGAGAAGTGTTTCCTAATGATTTGCATGGTATGCCTCGGGATAGAGATATAGATTTTTGCATTGATTTAGAGCCTGGTACTCATCCCATCTCCATCCCTCTATATCGCACGGCTCTAGCAAAATTAAGAGAGCTTAAGGCTCAAATCCAAGAACTGCTTGATAAAGGATTTATTCGTCCAAGTGCTTCCCCGTAGGGTGCTCCAGTTTTGTTTGTTAAGAAGAAGAATGGTAGTGTGAGGATGTGTATAGATTACAGACGATTGAATAGGGTCACCATTCGAAACAAGTACCCATTGCCTCGCATAGATGATCTTTTTGACCAATTGCAAGGTGCTTCCATTTTTTCTAAGATCGATCTAAGGTATTGCTACCATCAGTTAAAGATTAGGCATGATGATGTGCCCAAAACGGCGTTTAGAACCCGCTTTGGGCACTACGAGTTTCTAGTTATGTCGTTTGGGTTGACTAATGCGCCTGTAGATTTTATGAGTTTAATGAACGGTGTGTTCAAGCCATTTCTTGATTCATTTTTCATAGTTTTTATTGATGATATTTTGGACTATTCGCAAAGTGAGGAAGAGCATGCCGACCATTTTCGTATTGTTCTGGGTGTTCTTGGGAAACAAATGTTGTGTGCAAAATTTTCTAAGTGTGAATTTTGGCTGACTTCGGTTGCATTTTTGGGGCATGTAGTTTCAAAAGAAGGGGTAATGGTAGATCCCCAAAATATTGAGGAGGTTAAGAATTGGGTTCCTAGCTTTGTGACGGAAATTAGGAGTTTTGTGGGGATCGCTAGCTATTATCGTCAATTTGTGAAGAAATTTGCTTCTATTGCCACTAACTTGACAAATTTGACCAAAAAAGAGGTACCCTTTCAATGGACTGAAAAATGTGAGGAGAGCTTCCAAAGGCTTAAGACTCTCTTGACCACCACATCTATTCTAGCATTACTGGTTTAAGGTAAATATTTTATTGTCTATTGTGATGCTTCACATTCTTGTTTGGGTGTTGTGTTGATGCAGGATAAGAATGTTATAGCTTATGCGTCGCATCAATTAAAGGTGCATGAGAGGAATTAGACAACACAAGATTTGGAGTTGGAAGCGGTAGTGCTTGCTCTTAAGATCTGGCGGCATTACCTCTATGGTGTTGGGTGTTTACTTATCATCGTAGTTTGCAGCATGTGTTCACTCAAAAAGATCTGAATTTGAGACAGTGAAGGTGGATGGAGTTACTCAAGGATTATGATGTGACCATTCAATACCATTCGGGTAAGGCTAATGTAGTGGCAAACGCTTTGAGTCGAAAAACGATAAGTATGGGTAGTTTAGCTTGCTAGAGTGTAACTAGACGACCTTTGGCTAAGGAAATTCAGACCTTGGAGTCTAAATTCATACAGTTTGGCATCTCAGAAAAAGGTGGTGTGTTAGCAAGTATTGAAGTTAAGGCCACGTTCATTGAGGAGATCAAGGCCAAGCAATTTGAGGATGGAAATTTGAATGAACTTAAAAAGAAGTGATTGGTAAGGCACAAGAGACCACTCTTGATGCGGAGGGTATGCTCAATTTTAAAGGAAGAATTTGTGTTCCTAGAATAGATGACTTGATTCAGAAATTATTGGCAGAATCCCATGGTTCGCGATATTCTATTCATCCGGGTGTGACCAAGATGTACCAAGATTTGAAGCAAATATTTTGGTGGTCGGGCATGAAGAAGGATATAGCGGAGTTTGTGGCTAAGTGTCAAAATTGTCAACAAGTGAAGTGTGAACATCAAAGGCCTGCATGTTTTCTTCAAAGAATGCCAATTCCGGAATGGAAGTGGGAAAGGATAGCCATGGATTTCGTGGTTGGTCTTCCCAAGACTTTGGGGAAGTTCGATTCTATTTGAGTAGTGGTTGATAGATTGACTAAGTCAGCCCATTTTATTCCGGTAAGAATAGAGTATAATGCTGAATAATTGGATAAGGTGTATGTGAAAGAGATATTGAGAATGCATAGGCTGCCCCTCTCTATCCTCTCAGATCGTGGTACGCAGTTTACCTCAAGGTTTTGGAGGAAATTACATGATGAATTGGGCACACAACTCACTTTTAGTACAACTTCCATCCACAGACAGACATGCAGTCAGAGAGGACTATTCAAGTGTTGGAAGACATGTTGAGGGCATATGTGATTGACTTTAGAGGGCATTGGGATAAGTTCTTACCTTTGTGTGAGTTCTCTTGTAATAATAGTTATCACTCCAGCATTGATATGTGGATCACCTATAGGATGGTTCAAGGTTGGAGATGTGAAACCTTTGGGGGTCGATTTACTGAAGGATGCTCAAGAGAAGGTAAGTAGTATTCAAACTAAACTTTCAGTAGCCCAGAGTAGATAGAAGAAGTATGCAAACCATAAGGTAAGATACATGGCATTTCAGACTAGTGAGAATGTTCTTCTTAAGGTATCACCCATGAAAGGGGTGATGATATTTGGCAAGAAAGTCAAGCTAAGTCCACGATACATTAGTCCCTTTGAGGTTCTTGAATGTGTAGGGCCAGTGGCTTATAGATTGACTTTACCTCCTAACCTATCAGGAGTTCATCCGGTGTTTCATGTTTCCATGTTGAAAAGATATCGTTGTGACGGGGATTATATCATTAAGTGGGACTCAATTGTGCTAGACAAGGACCTCCATTATGAGGAGGAACCGATTGCAATTCTCGATCATGATTTCCAAAAATTGAGGACCAAGGAGATTAAGTCCGTGAAAGTTAAATGGAAGCATCGTCCAGTTAAGGAAGCTACTTGGGAAACTGAAGGGGACATGCAAGACAAGTATCTCCAGTTGTTCGTTGATTCAGGTACTACTCCATTCCTTCTTTTGCGTATTTTTGTTCCTATGTTTGTCACTCGTCACTCGAAGACGAGTGATAGGTAAATTGGTATCTATTGTAACGACATGTTCCCGTCGTTATAGAAAAGCCAACGGGGAAAATTTGGGCCGATAAACTTTTTCGTAGTGTCATAAGATTTCCTAACCTAGTCCAGATTTGGACGAAATCAGAGTCATTAAGGTCTAGGGAAATCTGGTAACAATTAGGTGATCTAATTATGAATTCAATCACATGAGTAGATAGATAGGATGTTAAGGAACCCGTATGACTTTACGTAATTGAATTCAGGCAAGTAAAACTCTCGGTATTGATCGTAGCGTGAATGGGTATTTTCTGAGTGCCATTAGTTGAAGGTGTGTTGTGACATGGGGTCTTGGAATTAATAATTTTACTTACTGGTTCTGTGCAAGCCGCTGGGGTGGGATTCTTCCCGCCAGGGCGGGGAGGCTGTAGCCGGGTGAGTGCCGCCATGGTGGGGTATACGCAACTTAAAGTCAGAAATAAACCTCAAAAACATTTTATTCTGCACTTTTCAACATTGAGAGATAGGACACGACCCCATATGCTTTATTGACCATTTTTCACCATTCTTAAGGTTAAATGTAAGATTTTAACTCCCCGAATCCATTTTTCAATCTGTAGAACGTAATCTAATGGGTAATTTTTTATGGGGGAGGGTTTGGATATGAAAATTATGGTGGAAAAATCCCTAATCTGGGTATGGAAATCATGGGTTTGATCTAAGGTTGATAGTATTGACTTTATTCCGGGTAATTAAGTCTCGTTTATTGATCCTAGCATTGTATTAATTGTTTGTAGACCAAGAACAAGCTGAACGAATTTGGAAAGGGAAGAATCAAGTTTCTTAGGGGATTCAAGTTTGTTTCGAGGTAGGTGATGGTTGTGATTTCATGATTGTGTGATATATGTTCGTTCTTGCTTCATTGTAATACGTGTAAGTAAGTGAATGTTGCATTATTGATCACTGATGAGTCCACAAATTAAACTCATTTAGGGCTATGTTTTGATAGAATTAGTGTCCTCAAATGCATATTTTGTCTCAATATCTGATGAAAACCCTTAAGTTTCAGGTATTTGGAGTTTGAGGGAAAGCATGGACACTACTTAGCAAAAAGGAACAAAAGCAGCTGAAAGAACGAAGAAATGAAGATTTGAGAATTGGCGAACCCGTTCGGCGAGTCACCAAAAGGTCTTACCCTCGCCTTTTGTTCTAGTGTGCTGAGTCCTGAAGGAAAGGATCAAATCGGCAGTGAAAAGGAGCAGTCGGCGTGTCACTGAGAAGTTCCGCGAAGTAGTATTATGTCGTCCAATGATCCAAAACACGACGATGCTCAAGGATAGAGCAAGACAGCGATGAAACCTACCAAAGGGTGGATCGCCGAGTTGATCGGCGATCTCTTCTAACGACGCCGAATGATCCATTGCAGCACAAATTTTTGAAAACTATAAATACTCATTGAGAGTAGTAGCTTATCATCAGATTTTTTATATAGAAATTTTTAACATAGAATTTTGAGTCCTAAGTTTGGAGAGGGTTTTGAAGAACTTGAAGATTCAAAGGGTTTCAATTCCAAGAATTTGGACTTGGGTCTTGTGGATTCTTCACTCTTTGACTTGTTTTGAGACTTAAATCTTCATACCCATTTGAATGGAAACTCATATTGGTATAAATTTCTATCTCTTTTACATGTCTAGCTAAAACCCCAATTCTTGGGGTGTGATTTGTTGAATATGGGTTAGATTATCTGTTGGGTCTTGCTTGTTGATGGTTTATTTGTTGTGTAAATGTGATTTCGTTTAGTAGTTGTGGTGGAACTTAATGAAATTGTAGTTGCAAATACGATTTCACCTTTGTGTTTTCGGCTTGCTTGAGAGAGAGGTCGTAAAACTAAGACTACTAAATTGATGGCCGGTGGGATTGGGTCGACATGAGGTTCAGCTCGGGATAGTGAACCCTAGTCCTTCTCCCACATACTCAGCTCGAGAGAGTGAGTCGACTAAGGCGGAGGTTGTTCTTCATGTGGCAAATGGGTGTCCGAGAGGAACCCATTTGATTCGAGGTAAGTTGCTCGAGAGAGAATTTACCCCCACTATAGTCTAGCTTAGTCACAAATATTCAACGGATTTATTATCAAAAGCATGTACCCAATAGTTTAGTCTATCCCATACTCCTCTCACATCCCAAGAATTCTATCTCCTTGATTAGTACTCTTTGCATTTTTCCTGTTTTTGCTTACTTGTCACAAATCCCCATTGATAATTGACGCGTGCGTTAACCCTTAGATTTAACATGTTTATGTTCGAGGATGTTTTTAGCTATCACTAATTAGAACTTAATTTTATTTTTCTATTAATTCTCAAGCCCACTCCCTTGGGACTTGACCCCAACCCTTGGTTGGGTTAATTTACTATTGTGCGATCGTAGATACTTGCATTGGAAGTTGTGTCTTGATTACGCAAACATCAAAATGGCACCGCTACCGGGGAGTGGTGTTATTTGAGAATTCTTAGATTAGTAGAATTTTTGTATTTCTTAGTTGCAGTTTACTTACTTAATTTTTAGTTATGTATTGTTTGTTCGTGTATAGAAGCAGGACAATGAATACGAATAATCATTATGGGTGTCAAACGGATCACCCCCTCTTGAAATTGTTGAATCTCAGGGATAACCTACTAACTTTCAAACAAGTAGGGGATGAAACCCTTCAGGAAATATGGCTGAAGTTTCAGGCAGTGCTGCAGCCATGCCCCACTCACGGGATGACTGGCAAGGTGCTACTAGAAAGATTATATCGGGGTCTTGGACCCGATAATAGAAGTAATGCTGATCAACTTTTTGCGGGTGGTATGCTACACCAACCCTATGAAGTCATAGCCAAACTCCTAGATGGCATGGTTGAAGCTAACAAGGAGACCAAAAAGAAACAAGAATGGGATGCACTGCTAGCTCAGTTGGATTTTTGTATCCAAAAGAGTCATGGAGTTGGAAGCACGTGCCTTGAAAAAGGACAAGCACTTCTCCCTTCGAGAGTGTACGAAGGGGAAAAAGAAGGAGGGCATACAAGATGAAGAATTCCTCTCACTCATTCAACAAAAAATCAAAGAACAAGACAAGATGTTGAATGAGATGAAAGAGAACATCGACATGCTAAATCAAGCGACAACTTCTAAATCCATGACTATTCAGCTACAAGATGCCCAGATAAATTAGTTAATATCAGGTCTCTATCCACGGTTTGTCAAGGACTACCCTAGTTACACCATGGCTGACTCCGAGGATGAGGACTAGACGTTAACTTGCGCCGTGCCACAACGGTAACTAAGGTGCTATTTAGGAGGCAACCCACAACCCCTTTTTGCCTTTTTATTCGTGTTATGGTAAAATTACGATGTGTTGTTTGTATAGGTTGAAGCATGGAAAGTGTTCGAAACAGTGTAGGATGGCGAGCGACAGGTCCAGTCGGCGACCTCAATGGAGACCGCCGTTGGGACCCCCACATTTACTAGAGGTCCTGTAAATTTCGGCGAGGACACTAAAACATTCGGCGTTCCGTCGAGTGATTAGGTGAGCTTGACTAATGTCGCCGAGTGGGCAAAAACTGGAGGGTTTTGCAAGCCAAAGGTTTAAAAGTTTCAACTTCATTCAATTTCCCTTACTTTTTATCTTCCAAAACTCATACATGCACTCTAGTTTCTATATTTCTTGCACTTTTAGAGTATTTTGGTTGGTTGATTTGTGCTCGGAATTGGATTACCTTGCCACCTAGCATTTCAATCATTTCGTAGTCAGCACAAAAGGTCAGTTTTCTATGCCCCAAATTTATTTTATTAAAATTTATGCTCATTTGCAATAGCCAGATCTTGTTGAAAGTATTCTGACCCTGCCAGATAGGACTAGATTTTTTACACGTATGCTTTAATTTGACAATCTTGCTCGAATAGTTGTGACTGTTGAATTCCAGTGATTGTATGCCTTAATCTGGATTAAAAATCGAAGGGATGTGTTTGGGTGCTATGGGTCATACCTTGATTGTACTAGTGCATACTTTGGTTTTGTCTCTAGGGGATACAAGGTTGAATTCGAGAAGATGGGTTGAAAATAGGTACGTTGAGCTATTTGGAGAGCTAGGTCGAGCTCAACTAACCACTCGACGGTTCTCCTAACGTCCCCATCTCCCCTTTAATTTAATGATAAATGTGTTGATTAATTATGTAACTTTAGGCGACAAGTTGAAGGTCGCCAAATACTTTCGGCGACTCGCCGAAAGTCTCGCTTTATCCTTGTCAACTCTTCTGGATCTTTGTGCACTATAGCTTTCAGCAGACTAACTCTAGATTGCCGAATGATATCGGTGACTCACCGAAAGAATCGGTAAAGTTTATTAGTGCTTTTGTCAAATATTTCTTTAAATTCTCTTCGAGATTTTGCATATATAACTAAACCTAAAGCTGCTGAAAGAATAACGCCAGCTCAAGAGAAGTCCAAAGGAATTGAGATAAAGGACGATGCAGTTACGTTGAAAGGAAAAGCTTCAAAACTACCCACAACTACTGGGAAAGGCAATGGCAAGAGGCCCACTCCTGCGAGGAAAGCCATTACCCTAGACCCTAATACTCCTTCATGGGCCAGGGGATTTTGCAGAGCGGTGCATGTCTTTCTGGCAGACTCACAATCAACAGACCTTGGTGAAGCTGGCACTGCTGTCCCCCCTGAGGTGACCTCAGGCATTGATGCCCAGGCTCAGGGTAAGGCATCGGGCACTGATGCCTAGACAAATGGAGAGACTGCATAGACAGGATCCTTTCTTTACCTCCCTCTCTGTCTTACTTTATTTTGAATTTTGGATTTTGTGTCATTTGCATTTGAGGACAAATACTTTTTAATTGTGGTGGGGTGAGGCTCACCTTTTGTGTGCTATTTGTGACTCGTGTTTTTCTGTATATATTTGATCTGTTCTTTTTTAAAATTGTCTTTTATACATTGTTTTGTGGAGGTTTGAGCTTGTGGCTCCATGTTTTAAATTGCAAAATAATTTTGACCTTTCCAGAAAAAAAATTTGTTTTGCCACCCCTTCTGTGTTGAATGTGGTTGTTCCTTCACAAATTTGAGTATCGGTTCTGATCAATACCGATGACTTAGATACTGCTTATAATCGAACAAACATGAATGTTCGGCTATAATGAGGCCAAATGAAGTAGCATAGACAATATGTGAACTCTTTGCATCTCGTTGTGACTAGCCAATGATCAAATCGAGTCTCTTATGATGATCGTTGCACACTAGCGTAAGTGTGGAGTCTTGTTTGACTTATAGTGTCAATGCCTAGTGTGATGAGCTTACCTGTGAACTATGCATGATGGATCCTAGAATTTGCCCCGTTGGTCCGGTCAACTAAGTGATGCTAACTCTTGATATGATCTTAGGCAACTTATAAGAGTGTGATCCAATTTGACATATACCTCTTTTGTGACGTACCTTTTGAGCGTGTGAACCGCTTTTGAAAACCCCTTGAGCCTTACCTTTCTTTGGAAGAAACTTGATGAAAACAATGACCTTTCTTTATCCATCACCCATAATCCTCATGAAGTTGTGGTTAGTCGAATAGCCAACTTAGGCCAAAAGCCTAAGTTGGGGGTGTGGTGAAAAAAAGAAGGGAAAATCAAGAAGTGCAAGGAAAGTCTCCTTTAACCCATGGTGTTGAGAAAAATGGAACCCCTCCATATAAAAAAAGATAGAGAGAAGAAAGAAAAACAAAAAGAATGAAAAAGAAAAGTTGTGGAATAAAGTTGAAAAGTATGAAAGAAATAGGGTTCCCAAACAATATATGAGAAGTTAATAATAGGATGACTTATGAGCACTAATGAAAATGATGAAAGAAAAGGAAAGGAAGTGTTGAGAGCACCACATTTCGTGAGAATAAAGGTCACTGAGCCTAAATGACCATACATTTGCATTCAGCCCCATTACCAGCCTTGAAAGACCTTTTTGATCTTGAGTGAGCTGACACAAATGTTGATACCCGAGAAATCCATAGTTAGTACCTCTGTGGTACCCAAGTCATCTTTATGTAGTTAGTGTACTAGTGTGGTACCCGAGCCATCTACAGATGGATATATTTGTACCATACGAGGTACCCGATCAAACCGTTAGTATATACTAGGCGTGATATCTGAGTTAACCATAGGGATATATTGAACTAGGTGTGGTATTTGAGCCAATTATCAAACACAAACAATTATGCACAATCACAAACACCATGAACAATAACACTTGAAACTACAAGTCACATAACCTGTTAATTACATGAGATTATCAACATGTTGTCATGACATATTGTTACCTAGGGTCTCCTCATTAGTCATACAAAAGTGATACAGCAGGCAACCAACATATACCTTTATCCATTACACCACATAAACCATCTTACCCTAGGAAACTTAGGGTTAATAATCAAGAAGTAAAGAACCACCCCTTTGCCATTATCTCGTCTGCCACCTTAACAAAAAATGAACAACAACCTATAACCATATAGACTCCATGAATGAATGCCTATGCATGCAATTCCAAACAAGAGTTGATGAACCTTTCCCATGAACTTCTGACTCCGTGAGGGCAACCTATGTTGAACAAACATGGGAAATCCTTTGGTTTTGTAACACCCTGCATGCTAGAACTACCAAATTACAGATTCCAGTAGTTGCAGGTGGCACCGAGGGGCACCACCCACAGACCGTAGGAGCACCCACGGTCCATTCTGCAGGTCCGTGGTGCACCATCTACGACCCTACCCCCAGAAGCCTCAAAAAATTATTCTAAGTGTCGACCCACGGCCGGACCTATGGACTGTAGGTCAGGTCATGGACCGTGGTCCGTGTTCGTGGATCAGACCCCCAGTTTCAGCTCCTAGTCACCAATCGACGGTTGACCAGCATGGATCATCGATCGATCCACAATCCATCGGTCTCGTCCGTCGGTGACCTCGACAGCTTTTAAGTCAAGGATCATTTAGTTTTTTCCTTATGCGTTGGACCCCTAAACTACATCGTTTATCCTCTAAACTACGTAGTTTTTGTTAGTTTTAGCCTAGTAAATTAACTAGAACCTACCCTAAGTAAATCATTCACCAAAACCATAGAAAAATTAGAACGGAGAAAGAGAAAGAGTCGACCAAGCCCTAGTCCAAGAATGCAACAAGTTTTCATTAGTTTCAGCCTCAAAATCGAAAGATTTCTCTGTGGAATTCATCACGAGGTATGTGGGATTTCACTAGTGGGTTTCTTTCACCCATTATGTCCCTAGATTTCAATCAGAATCTTGATTCCCTTAATATTATCTAGACCTAGGGTTTCTTGAATGTTAGAAGTTGTTGGGTTTTAGCAATTTGAATGATCTGAATCATATTATCATGTTGTAGTATCGCTTTCTCCTAGACTCAAGCATAAACTCAGAACCCTAGATATGTAGTTCTTTTAGTTTGTGAATTACACATGCCATGCCAGTTATTTCAGTTATATATAAACATGCCTCAGTCTTCGAATGCATTATTGTCAGTTTATTAATGTTTCATTCTTAGTTGCATGTCAGTATTTTGAGCTATCCAGTATTAAAAAAATTCAGTCATACAATGTTAATTTCATAATCAATTAGGAGAAGCTTAATATCGAGTGGACTAGGGTCAGTCACCCTCAAGTCCCAGAACTACGTGCCTCATAAGTTGTAATTCCCCTCTGTGGGCATTATTTTAGTGATCACGCCAGCATGCCTCTATTCCTCTACCAGGGTATATTGGGTCCTCTCAATGAGGTGTATACATCGGAATCCACATTTAGCTCATGTGGTTTTATGTCAATTATTAGTATCTCCCTTATAGTTTAGACAGACTCTATTGCATTGACCAAGTCACTAGTTACAGTTATGTATTTAGTCTCAGCATGTTATAAACTTGGTCATTGCATTCAGTATTTCATGTTCAGTATTCTCAGTTTTTATCATGCTTATCCCATGTCATTGCTCAGATATATGCCTTAATTCAGTTATGTTATTGTTCAGATTTATTCTATCCTGCATGCTCAATACCTTTCAAGACGCATACTCTGCACTACATTTTCTCGTGATGGTAGTTCAGGTTATCATCTTCTAGACCACGCATAGATCGGTTCTCGATCTTCAGTTCAGCAGCATCAGTGGTAAGTCTTCATTCTTCGAGGATGAGTGACATGACTATTTCCTTGCTTTTAGCTTTATTTTATGTTTTGCTAGATCTAGATGGGGCATGTCCCAGCATTTCTAGTCAGTAGAGACTTTATTTCAAACACAGTTAGATTCAGTTATAGTGTTAGAGTTTGACTTTTCAATTGTAGTCAAACTCTCAGTTTTCTTATATTCAGATTTAGTATATGGGTTTTCCCTATCATTTTAGATTATCATATGATTTAGCTTCCACATAGTGTTTATTGATTCAGTTTACTTTAGTATGCTTATGAATATGCCAGCAGGGTTAGCTTGGGGTCACTCGTGATCCTAGGTCTCGTGTCTGTGATCAGATGGTAGCCTCGGGGTGTGACAAACTTGGTATCAGAGCACTAGGTTTAAGTGTCCTTTTCATGGGTGTGAAGTGTACCACATCTAATGACGAAGAGGCTGCAAAGTGTTTTAGGAAAAGTTCACTCTCTTTGTAACTCTTATCGTGCGTAAGGTATGATCTAATTTCTCGTTCTAACTCGACGTTATGTGTTTTAGATCATGCCTCTTCGTAGAGTTTATGAAAGGAATCTGAATGCCAGAAATGCTAACGCAACTCCTCTAGTCCCATATTAGGAAGTTTGGAATGCAGAATTCATGAACCCTATCTAACTTTTGGCTCAAAGTGTGACTAATCGGAACAACCAGCAAGGTCAGTTCCTGCAAATGCTGGTGGTGGATTAGTGGCAGCCAGGGTTCGTGACTTCGTTAGGATAAATCCGCCTGAGTTCTTAGGATTGAAGATTGGTGAGGATCCCTAAACTTCATAGATGAGGTCAAGAAGATCTTTGGAGTAATGCAAGTGACAGGTATGATAGGGTAGATTTGGCATCCTGTCACTTGACATTTAGTATACTCAGTGGAAAGAGAACTGGGGTGCAGATGCAGCTCCTATCACTTGGGAATGCTTTAGTGAGATCTTTTTGGATAGGTCCTTCCCATGGGAGTTGAGGGAGGCATGAGATCAGGAGTTTATGAATTTGAGGCAGGGTTCCATGTTAGTCCAACAGTATGCACTCAAGATCACCCAACTCTCCAAGTATGCTCCTCACATGGTTGCCGATTCCAGGGCTTAAATGAACAAGTTTTTTATGGGGTATCTGACCTTGTGAAAATAGAGTGTAGGAATGCTATGTTGCTAGAAGATGTGAACATATGTATTCACCTATGAAGTCATTTGCTCCATAGGGTTCCTAAATTCTCCAATTTTACAAGTTAAAATTTCCAATTGAAATTAGGGTTTTATTCAATCTCATGGGTGATGAGTCCTCAAATTGGACTCAGTTAGGGCTTTATTTTGATAGAAATAGTATCCTCGAATGCTTATTTTATCTCAATACCTGATGAAAACTCTTAAGTTCCAGGTATTTGAAGTTTCAGTGGAAACATGGACACTTAGGCGCAAAAAGGAACAAAAAGGCTAAAAAGAACGAAGAAGCTGAAGTATGAGCATCACCAAGAATCTTTGCCAATTCACCGAATGGACAGACTCCCCCTTTGTTCATGTATGCAAAACCCTGAAGGAAGAGGAACAAAATGGCGATGAAAGGAGCAGTGGCACTTCACCGAATAGTTTCGCGAAGCAGTACCATACTGCCCAATAGTCCAGAACGTGAAGATGTTGTAGGCAAGCACTCAACGGCGATGAGACAGAAGAAAGGCGAGTCGCCGAGTCATTCGGCGGACTCGACTAACCTCGCCGAACCGAACTATCTGCCTGCACTAATTTCTGATTGCTATAAATACTAAACTCTTTATTAATTTTACAAGTTCCAAACCATTATTATTAATTTCATAATAGAATAGTACGTTTTTAGATATTTTCTCTCAAGTTTGGAGAGGATTTTGTGGGAGACTTGAAGAGCGAAGGATTTCATCTTCACCAAGTTGGAAGTGGGACTTCTCCATTCTTCTTCCGTTGCTAAAATCAAGATTTAATTTCTTATACCAATTTGATTTTAGTATCACTTTAGGTGTATTTTGTTATTTCTTGATGTGTGGCTAAAAACCCCATTCTTAGGGTGTAATTTAGCAAATATGTGTTTATATTGTTGTTGGGTCTTGCTTGCTAATAGGGTAGATGTATTTTAATGGTGATTTCACCTAGTGGTTGTGGTTTAATTTAATGGGTTTGTAGTTGCAAATACAAAACCACCCATGTGTTTTCGGCTTGGCCGAGAGGGAGGCCGCGAAACCAAGACCGCTAGACTGATGGCCTAAGGAGTGGGTCGACATGAGGTTCAGCCCGAGAGGGTAAGCCCTAGTCCCATATCCTAACATTCATCTCGAGAGAGTGAGTCGGGTAAGGCGTAGGCTGGTCTTCATACGTCAAATGGGTGTTCGAGAGGAACCCCATTTTAAACGAGGTAAGTTGATCGAGATGGAGCTTATTTCCATCTAAAGCTTAGCCTAGTCACTATTATCTTACAAATTTCCTATTGAAAGCATGTACCCAATGATTTATCTCAACTTGTATTGCGGTCACACCCCAAAAGCATTTCCCCATACTTGATTTTCTTGTTAATTTTTGCTATTTTTACTACTTGTGACAAAACCCCCAATTGATATTTGACACTTTCGTGTGCCCCCCTTTAATTTATCATGTTTTTGTTCATTAATGTCTTTAGCTACAACTAGTTAGAGCTTAACTTTATTTTTCTATCAATTCTCAAAACCACTCCATTGGGACACGACCCCAACCTTTAGTTGGGTTACTATACTATCAACGATCGTAGAAACTCATACCGTAGGTTAATGTCGTTGGTCACGATAGGCATCAAAATGGCGCCGCTGCCGGGGGAGTGGTGTTATTTGAGAATTTTTAGATTAGTGGAATTTTTGTTTTTCTTAGTCGTAGTCTACTGACCTATTTTTTAGTTTTGTCTGGTTTGTCTGTGTGTTGAGATAGGATATTAAGTATACATGATGGGGATGGTGGACCAATGGAACACCTCCTAGTAGAAGTGATGAGATTAAGAGATCACATCCTGAATTTCAATCATCTAGAAGGAAAACCTTTTCATGAGTCATGGCTGAGGTTTAAAACACTATTGATACAATGCCCAACTCATTAAATCCTTGATTTACTTCTACTGGAATGCTTCTATAGGGGTCTAAATCCCAGAAACAGAGAGTTAATCGATCGACTTATGCCAGGCGGTCGCGATAAATACTCCTATGAGACCACATCCAAATTCCTTGACCTTGTGGCTAAAACCAACAAGGATACTGAGAAGGGCCAACATTTAATCATTTTGCTAGGTCAGATGAAAAACTTGACCCAAAAGGTCGAGGAATTGGAAGTGATGTCCAACGAAAAGAGCAAACGCAGACTACCTACTGAGCAGGGCAGATCAATGGACATTGAAAATAAATATATTGAAGAAATGTTATTAACCATCCTTCAAAAGCTAAATGAGCAAGATAGAGTGCAAGAGAAGATTAAAGAAAATATAGAAGCGCTAAATCAGATGAGCAGTTCTCAATCTAGATCTATCCAACTAATTGAAACTCTCTTGGGTCACATAATGCCCGATCTCCGTAAGACACAAGATAAGGGGTGGCCAAATGATGTTTTGTCCAACTCCAAAAGTGAAAGTTAGGTGCTCACCTGCGTCTTACCACGACGTTAACTAAGGTGATGTTTGGGAGGCAACCCAAAACCCTTAACTACTTTAAGTTTGTTATTTTTGAAATAAAGGTGTTTTGATTTTGTTGGAATTGGGCATGAAAAGTTTGTGAAAAGTACAGGATGAATTACTCAAATCCAATTGGTGAAACGCCGATTAGATCGGCGACCGCTACAAAGACCGCCGTTTGGATCCTCACTTTGGTTAAGTGTTCTGTAAAACTCAGTGAGGTAGATGAACACTCGGCGGATCGTCGAGTAGCTAAGCAAATCCAAATAATGTCACCGAATGGGTTAGATCTGGATGGGATTTATAAAACCACATGCCTTAACTTTCAACTTTTTTTCATACCCCTAACTCTCGATTCTTGCAAAAATCGCACGTATTTAGTATTTTCAGAATTTTTGCAAAGTGTAAGTATTTTAGCTATTTGAGTAGTGCTTGGATCTGTAATAACCTACTGCTTAGCATCACAGTCTTGATCTAATCTGCCTAAAAGGTTGGCTCTCCAAACCCTTTATTTAATTTTGGTATGGACGCTCTTATTTCAAGTAATTTTATCCAATGTCGTGTGATGTGCCTTTCTGATGAATTTAGATTATTCTAAGCGCTAAGGAGAACTCACCGAACCCTTCGGCGATTCCTATTGAAATTGTGTTTCTCTAAAACTTGATCTAGTTGTTCTGACTTTTTTCGAATTTTTTTCATAAATGGCTAAATCTAAAGTTGCAGGAAGAAGGAAGCCACACCAAGATAGAACAAAAGGGATTACAATGAGAAAAGATGCAGATACATTCAGAAGCAAAGTTGCTAAACTTTCCAAAACTTGCGAGAAAGGGAAAGGCAAACACAAGGCCTTTGAATTATCAAATAGGGCTGAGAGGTGAGTTAAGAGGCGGAATGATTCACCCAGGGCCAGGACTCCCCAGCCTACAATTACTGCAACTCCAGTTCCAGCGCTGATACTGGTATTAGCATCTCTCGTACAAGGTCCTCAGTTAAAATAAAATCGAGAAAAGGCTGAGGGGTTGAGGACAATTTTGGAAGAAAAGTGTATGTCCATAGACGGGGTTATAGATAGATACCCTGAGATAATGGAGTGTCTGAGATACCACAAGTTCCAAATCTTCTGTAAACCTCGTGGCCCTTATATTTCAAACTAGGTAAGAGAGTTCTACAGTGCATATAGTGCACTAACACCCCAGCAAAAGAAACTAGCAGTAGCCTTCAGAGAAGTTAGCTATGTGGTTGTCAGAGGTAGGAGAGTGAAGTGTGATAATGAGGAAATCAACGCAGTCTTGGGCATGCCCACAAATATTGGGGATCACTGCCAGTATCTGATTAAAACAAAGAAGCTGGAAGAGATGAAAGAGTGGTTAACCCCACCAAATGCAGATGAAACTCCAAAGTGGGCGGCGGAAGGAGTTCCGATTGAAAAGAAAGAACTAAACATAGCCGCAAGGTTCATGTTCGGTTTTATCAGCAGCACAATTATGCCATCCCTAAATAATTCGATCCTTCGCCTTGCCAAGGTAGCCTGCCTGGGTTGCATCATAGAGGAAACTCAGATAAACTTAGGTACAATCATTGCTTCAAAGATACCCATGCGTGCAAGACAGTGACGAACCTCACTTCTATTTCTAGTCTTGATCATAGAATTGTGCAAACGAGCTCAGGTGCCTCAGGATGTCAGGAAGGACGTAGAAGTGATGCCCACAACCTCTACTAATACCCGGAGGATCGAACCTGAGTATCTTAAGGATAAGGCAGAAAAGAAAAAGGCAGTATCGATGAAGATAGTAAACACAAAATCATCACCTGCAGAGACACGTCTGTCTACTTCGACCATTGGACCTTCAGGTATATTTATTGCCACTGTTACTCATGCTAATTCTCCAGGTTCTTCTGTTGCTGCACGATCACCAAAACCCACCACTGTTGCTGCTAATTACCGACATCCACTCACTCGAGCGTCTCTACTCTAGATGGGACATCTAGCTCTTTCTTCTGATCATCGAGCTACGAACCTAAAGGCCTCTGTCCCAAACATGTTTCAGATTGTCTTGACTGATGTTGTGACACCTTTGAGCACTACCATTGATGCCCTAGCGGCAAGAATAGGGGTGTGCGAGAATAACCAAGGGTCCACAGAGGAGGTGACAACTTTAAAAGCTGCCATTGCTGAACTACGGAAAGATATAGACCACATGAAGTCCACCGATGTATCCAACCAACCAACTGGAGAGCGACAGCGCCTACCATATAAGGCCTCGAATGGGGCCATCTGAATACTCGAGTGGTAGCTGTTGTTATACGCAAACTCTGCCAAAGGCAAATACTGGTCCCACTGACCCCCAAAATCCATAACACAAGCCCGCAACATGTCCTCAAGAACCTGAATCGTGCGCTCCGACTGACCATCAGTCAGCGGGTGGAAAGCTGTGCTAAGGTC
>JAJOOF010019222.1:0-38174 GCA_029582545.1 Solanum lignicaule
GGAGGGTGGATGATCAAGGATCAGGAAGAAAAAATAAAAATTTGAAGTTGAAAATATTTTTTAAAAATAAACTTAAATTTTTTTCTTTTTGAAGGGGGTTGGGGGGCAGATAGGGGGGTTGATAGGGGAGCAGATGGGGTAAAAAAATAAAAAATTGAAATTAAAAATATCTTTTAAAAATAATTTTTAATATTTTTTGGGAGGAGATGGGGGTAGGGGGTTGGGCTAAAAAAATTAAATTTAAAAACAAGCTTTAAAATTATTATTTTTTTTCTTTTTGGGGCGGGGTGGGGGTGGTTGGGGGCGAGTTTGAGGGTAGGAACAAAATAAATTGATTTTTTCAACAAAAAAGTAATTGTAATTTGAAGTTAAAAGAGAGTATTGGAAAATGTTTTCCTTAAGTTTTGAAGAGAAGTCATTTTCCTTAAATTTGAGGAAAATGATTTGATTTGGAAAACATTTTCCAAAATATTTAACCCAACCAAACATGAGAAAATTGGAAAACATTTTCCGGAAAATGTTTTCCTTCATACCAAACACACCCATAATATACTATTTTTTATTTTAGTTTTTTTGGGGAAAAAAAAACTTTCATAATTTAAACGTAATCTAAATTAATGGAATTTCAATGTGAATATTAGACCAAGGGAAAAATAACAAGTTTTTGTCTTTTGACGGTCAAAATTGCCCTTTTGTATCATATAGAACGCACGTCTGAGAATATGGAGCTTTTCAACATTTTCCCACCAAATTGTGCGGAGACAAAATAGGAACCCACAAGATTTGAAGGTATTCAATGTTTATTCATGAAAGTCTGTTATTATTGCATACAATTTTATGCCTTTCTGTATGCATTTTAGCTTTTGATTCTCTTGTTATAAAGCTGTAATTTGAGCTCATTTCTGGAATTTATTATGCGGGTATTGGTTGAATATCCATTTGATTTGACAGGTTTTCAGATTTTCAATTTTGATCTAATTTTACGAACGAGAAGGTAGAGGTGATCTCTCTCTTCCTTAATTGTTCTGTGTTGATTATGAATTCATGTGTATTTGGTTATCGGAGGCGGATCGAAGATTTGAAGCTTCCATTTGGTCATTTTGAAGTTGAAACTTGAGAATTATTGAAGTTTTGTGGGTGAAATTTAAATTTCTTTTCTAAAATGACTCACATTCCAGTTTTTGGGAACTTGAAAATATTTGAAGATCAGAATTTGCTAGGGGAGTTTATGGTTCCATTGATTTCTTGCTTGCAACCAAACCCACAACTTAGGGGTTCGGCTGAATTTAGTAATTTTTGTTCAAATGGTATATTTGTGTTTTTAAAAAAATCATTAAATATGTACAACATAAGATTTAGAACCCATTTATTATCACTTGAAGTCGTCATTCTAAAATGTAGAAACCATAAAGTTGCAATCCTAGCTTTGCCTCTGTATGATGTTTGGTTTAAAGGATTATTTGGGTTTATTTCGATGTAAGTTTTGGGATTGAGTCTATCTCGTGTTTGGTTGGAGGCTTTAGCTGAAACCAGTATCATTGTTATTCCAATTCTTGGTAGAACTTATTCTATACAAAAAGTGGATTGATTATCCACAAAATATATAATCCCATCCTGGGGTATCCTGGCATACACATCTTAAAGATGTTGCAATTTATCTGATCTGATTTTTAAGGAAAATGGTTAAAGGGGAACACAAAAGCATTGACATTGTAATGCCAGTACTAGACATGGTGTTCTTGCATTTTTTCGAATCCCCTTGTCAGGATTTTTGGTTCCGGCACTGGTTTGGAGCGATATAAAAAGTGATTTGAGTTATTCACACGAACACAAGAATCAAGTTGTTTCAGCAGTTCAAGAAAAAGAATCATGCTGATTCAATTATTTTAGTTTTCAAAATGATAATATTTTATTTTGATTAGTATGTTTTATCTAGGTTAAAATGACTTATGGTTTGTTACTCTTAGTTGCTTTTGTATTTGTTGTTTGGTGTCGTATCTACCTTCACAAGGTATAAGACACACCAACCTCCCCAGATCCCACTTGTGGGATCACACTGGGTATGTTGTTGTTGTAGTATCGTATCTATATTACTGCTTTTATTTCCTTGGCGACAAAACAACAGGAAAACCATGTTTTACCTTCTTATCATAAGATGTAGCTAACCAAAGTGGAAGCAGTCATGGGAGTATTATACTGACGTAGCATTGGCACCAGTGCGGAGAAGAATATTTACTGTGGATATTTTACCTAAACTAGCTAAATGAATGAATCTGAAATTTTCTTTACTCCAGTGATATTCGTTTTTCTTCGCCAGTCATATTTACTGATGGTTATTTATTTCACCAGCCAAGATCATCCAGTCATGCTTTTGGAGACTTATTTTCTTTCAGGAGTTTTCTTTATATTCATTTTCAGTATCTGCGGTACTGAACATACTATGTCGTTTGCAGTTTTCTATCTCTTTGGACATGTCGGAAGCTTCTTTGAACATGGACCCCCCTACAGTTGAAGAAAAAATCAAAACAGCAGAACTTGAAGATGTGCAATTAGAGGAAGTGAAGGAAACTAAACCAGCAGCAATTGAGGAAGTTGAGGAGGACGATGCTCTCTTCCACTGTGATCTATTTGATGCAGAGATGGTTCAAAAGGTAGCGGATGAATTTCTCCCTGGATTGGCCTCTGCCTGTATTGACAATACGACTGGTGGTTTGTTGAATAGCCCTGCTTCTGTGGCTGTTGATATTAGAAGAGAAATGGTGGACTATCTTGTCCAGAGAAGCGAGATGTTTGTTGCAGAATCTGTTGTCTTAGAAGGTGACTCGGTTATTGAAGTGTCCGACAACCCTCATGATATTATATCTGATTTTATTGATGATTTTGCACAGTCTAAGAGGAACTTTTTCTGCAAAGTTTCATCATGGATGCTAAGTGAAAGGAGAGAGGAAAGGATAGATGATTTCGTACAAGAAATGGAAATGAATGGCTTTTGGTTGATGGCAAGGAGGATAGCAGTGGCACAAACATCGATAAGAAATATTGACTTCAAAAACATTTATCACTGCAGTATGAGGTTCAAATCTGAAGAAGAGCTTTCGAAGCATATCACCTCGTGTGGTTTCAGGGAATTGCACTGTGAAAATGAGGGATGTAATGCCCAATTTAGTGCAGCTCAGCTGGAACTGCATGATTCAACATGTCCGTTCAAAATACTCCAATGTGAGCAGAAATGCCCAGCAACACTCATGAGGCGTGAAATGGACAGGCACTGTATAACTGTATGTCCAATGAAGCTTGCCAACTGCCCCTTCTATCCAGTAGGCTGTGTATCTACAATTCCTCAATGCAAAACAGACCAACACCGTCTCGAGAATCTTCTGCCTCACTTGACCCACATCTTAAAACTTATTCACAAGGAAGCATCTTTCGAGGCTTTGAAGAAAAGGGCTGAGCAATTGTTGGAGGTCAGTTATTAAATAGTACCATTCTCTTTCTTTGGATATATTGAACTTACATTAGTGCTTCTTTTGTTTGGAGTGTTTCTCTCTCGACGAGGCATTAAAATGTTGAGAAAGAAAAATAGAACGCCAAAATGGTAGAAATAGGAAGACCAAAATATGCACTTACATCTAACTAGTTCGGAGATTGGAGTAGCAGTGTTTTCTGTCCTGCCACTATTTTCCTTACATTAACTTAAGTTATATTCTACTCTGTGACCCCGTTAGCAACACGAGGAGATATAGTAGGTGAAGAAAAATGGTACTCTTTCCATTTCAAGTTGTTTGTCTTACTTTTCTTTTTAGTCCATTTAAAAAAGAATGTCTCTTTCTACTTTTGGCAACTCTTCAATTTCGACTTTAGTTTAAGACCACAAGATTCCAAAGTCTTATTTACTTTCTTAAACTTTGTGCCAAATCAAAATCAGACAAACAAATTGAAACAGAGGGAGTAATATTCAAATGGATATTTCAGACGAAAAATAGCTTTGTCACATGTTGCCTTGGCTGGCCAATTCACAGTCTAATCAAGACAAAACTGAATGTTAGAGCTATTTATTGAATCTAATTCACAAAGGTGCTTCACCGGATTCTGGATATCCTTGCAGCTAAATTTGGAAGAAACTACCCTAACCATGTGTTGATATCTTTTTTTCTTCACAAACAGGCATCATCACCTGGACGGCTGGCAGCTGCTCGTGATGCAAGATCATTAACAGTTGCAATCAAGAGTATTGATGCAAAGCTTGGCCCTTTGGAAGCTGAGGAAATTAAAGAGGACAATACAGATGACGCTGACTTGAAAGATGAAAAAAAGGATAGCACTGATCTATCCGCCAAAAAGGATTGTTCTATTGACTTGTCTCATAATGATGAACAATCTCCACAGCTTAATTCCACAGCTTCACCGCACAAAATAGTCTCACCTGACAAATCAGAGAAAGTTGTGGAACCAACAGTTAAAACGGATTCAACCAATGAACACTGTGAGAAACCAGACTCTAGAGATCTACCCCATAACAAAAATGACGGTTTAAAATCACCTGACAAAAGTGAAGAGTCTCTGAGCACATCCGAAAAACATCAAGATGTCACAACTTCAGCACACAAACTGGAGTCACCCAAAAGTGAAGATCCTCCCAAGTCACCCGAGAAGCATCATAATTCAACAACTTCTGAAGACAAAAAGGAGTGAAATAAGATCTTCGCGGAACAAATGATTCTCAGACTGTGATCAGCAAATCAGCACCTGACTAATGAAGATTTAACAGATTCACGGTTGGAAAGGTAAAACAGCCAAAAACTCATTTTCTAAAAGTAAATGCATGTGTAGCCACCAAATGAGAAGTAGAATCCAAATCTTTGGAGGTCAAGTGTAAGAGAACACATATAGTCATTTTGTATATTGAAGACTGATCAGTACCTTCAACAGTACTGATTCTCGAATTCTCAGGCTGGAAGATGGACGACAAGAAAGTAAGTACATTGTTTTAAGATTGTCTCTATCTTCATAGAGCTGGAGCATGGCCATAGCATAGGAGATGGACAAGAATCTTTTTTGCATGAAATAGATAAAGTTGCATACTAGTTTCGATCTTCTTCAAAAATGGCACAATTTTGTTTTAAATCCTTTTTTCACCTCCATACATAGACAGATATGAACATTTTTCCTGTATAATTTATCACTAGCAAGTTTTCCCCTTGCTTATTCATTTTTTCTTGCTTGTAATTTCATTTGTACAAAACAGATTTTTATTTTTCCTTGTTAGTGATTGGCATTCATTTTGTTTTGGCTTCAATCAAATGCATACCTTTTTCACCCTAGTGAATTTTCTAACGCCTGCTAGTCTGCTATTGCCAATTGGTACATTTTAATTATCATTCTGCTGAAAGTGATTTGTCATCGCGACCTAAGCTCATGTCACATATTTTCCGCTTTGGGCCTAGGCCCATACAAATTTGTCTTCGGTCTATGCCACATTGAGCCTCAAAAGTGTGCATATCATATAAACTTGAGCTATGCCTTATAGAGGGCTCTTACGGGGGTGTGGTCATAAAAGAAGAAATGAGAAGGAGCATTGCTATTATGTGATATTATTTAAATCTGAAAGTCAATCATTCCTAGCTTTGATATGAAGGTATTGGGGAGATCAAAAGGGAGTATGTTAGTCAAATAGAGAGCTCTCATGGGGTGTAGTCCACGACTTTAGCCTTAAGCAAGGTTGGGCTACAATTCTTGCATTGAGTGAACCCAAGCATTAAAGAGCAACGTTTAGTGGCATGCAAGAAGTAGTCGTCTTGTTGTTGGTAGGCGCGGCTATGTGAGTTGTTGAAAACAATACATCAATTCATCTTCATCAAAGGCCAAGATCTAGCTACAAATGACAATAACTCTCCACAATTTCTTTGTTTTTAATGCTTCCTAATTTTCTGATTTACCGTCATTTAAGGTTTACAATTGTTTGCTTCTGCATCACACCTTATTATTTCAATCCCAACACCTTTTGGCTTTGAGTCTACATATTTTTGGTCAGGTTAAAATGTAGCTTGCTACATGTCTCAAAGCTAGCCATCAATTAAAATCATTTGAAACTTATATTGAGAATGTAGAAGAAATAAAACTTTATATTAAGGAAAGACTAATTGATCCTCCTTTTCACTAAAGTGAGCTAAATGAGCTTCATCACCTATACTGTGAGAAACATTAGTTTAAGTTTTATGTACTGACCATTTTTAAAGTTTATACATAATAAAGTGGCTATAATTTAACTATAGGTAAATCTCTACTATAATTAATTGGCAATCTAATTAAAATGGTAATTAAGTACTTTTAGGTGTTTGCCAACGATGGAAGCCGTTCAACTTCAGAATCAAGTGGAGAAAGAGGGTTAGGCCTCCGGAGGGCTTTTAGAAACTATGAAAGGCACTATTTTATTTTTATTCACTCAGTATTCGATGTTCATTTTGAGGTCCGACTAATCTAAATTCATGCTGAAAAGTTCTACCAAACGTAAAGGGTACATCTGAACCTCCTTCTCCGTAAAAGATAGAATGTGGAATAACTAATACATGAATTACTAAATTCTGCATAACTAATACCTACGTTAAAAAAATGAAGAATCCCATAGACAAATGAATGTTTCAAAATTTCTTCAATCAGCTTCCCAACTCACAAGTAGTTTACAAGTTTGAATATGCTTATACACAGAGATACTGCTGGAAATACATATGGAACTTTCTTCCGCGCTACAACATTTGGAGAATCTCATGGTGCTGGTATTGGTTGTGTTATTGATGGATGCCCGCCTCGTCTTCCATTATCAGAAGCTGATATTCAACTTGAATTCCTCTTCATCAGCAACAACAATAACAACATACCCAGTATAATCCCACAATGCAAAGTCTGGGGATAGTATAGTATACATAGAACTTACCTTATCTTAGAAGATAGAGAGACTATTTCCGAAAACCCCCAACTCAAGTGATGCATAATTCCTCTTCATAAGCAGAGTGGATCTGGTACAGTGTTGTCTTCAATTTGTAGAGGATCTCTAGGAAATCTATGCCACTATATTTACTCGAATTCAGCAAAGTTATACACCAAAGTTTTCGTCTTTATAGATCTGTCTGCGCCATCCCAATGCATCAAGCTTCATAAGTTTTCCCTAAGGTGAAAATGACCGGGGCTGCGTAATCAGCAACCATCAATTCATGAAACATTAGCTCAGCTCAGCTCAACTCAACTCAACTCAACTCAATCATCATCAGGTCGAACAGATTGCTCGAATTCTGGATCCATTATCACCCCATCCATAACATGTACAACAATCTTCCCTCTTCTTAAATCCACCATTTCCGAAGCAATTCTATTAACTATCAACAGCCCATCTGAATCTTTCGATACATACACAGTGTATCCCGATATTGAATCATAATCAATCTCCTTTCCAACTTGTACATCATCCGCGTAAATCCTTCTTGGTACAGCTGAAAACCCGAGTACTCGAGTTAGTATTGCATATGTGTTGTTCTCATTCTCATTCTCATCCAATCTCAATCCCAGATCCCGCTCGAATGCTTTCTCAGATGGCAAAAATAAAGTAAACCCCAAATCTTGAGGTAACATTCCAATCACTATTTCCCCAAACTTCCCTACTCCTCTTCCTCCATCTATTCGATTTTTCTTCAGGTTCAAACCAATCACATTTTCGTTTCCTTGTGGTATTTCGTTAAGTTTTAGTACTGAAAAACACAGCACGAAAGTACAAGCAATTGAGACTACAATACATAGAAATTTGATCGGATCCTTAGTGAAATGACCTCGTCGTTTCATTTTTTTTTGGTTTGGTTACAGTTTTACAATAGCAAAGTCTTTGGGACCTTTCATCAAACAGTTGATATGCAATTTACTATAGCGTTCAACCGGAACAGTAAAGGGAAATCAAAAGAGGAGATTTATCGATTACCTGAAGAAGGAGAAGCTTGAATCACTAGCAGATCTGGAATCACTACTTTGATTTTGTTGTTAGATAGTTTTTAAGATGTGAAACTATGGAGGAAAATGGTGGATTTGTGAACTTCTTCAAAGAGAAAGAAGATAAGTTGAAGTTTTAAGGAAGGTATATATATGGTCAAGTAGTAGAGAAATGGCAAAAAATAGTGAGGGTAGGTTCAAAATGTTTCCTTTACCGGTTCTGCTTAACACATAAGCATGCTCTTTAACTTGAAGTAGACCTTAATACGTGTATGATGGAGGTGGAGCTACGATAGCTCTTGGCATAAAAAAACTAGCCAGAAAGCAAGTCAGGTAGGCAAGCAATAGTACAAGCAAGCGAAATTGAAGGGGTCTTTGCGAACTTTGACCTCTTCATTGACAACCTCTCATTTGTTTGACTACTTGCGGGACCTGCTGCTTTAGGGTATAGGGAGCCCCATCCTGGAGCATAGGAAGTACGAGTTCAGCCAAATCCAATAACTAGATTCAACTTTGTAATTTATTGAGATATCTCACTAAATATGTATATATAATAAAATTCAAAACACAAACTGATAAACTTCAAATTTTGAATCAATCTGGTGTGTGTAATGCACATTAATATGTTGGTTCACCATAACAAGAACTTGTAAAGAAAACATTATGAATTTCAACACTTAATTGCAGTAAACAATTCATTGGTACCAATGAGGACTTGCTAGAGTAGCAAATAGCAATGATATTACTTTTATGTTCATCGTTGTATGTTCGCCAAAAAAAAGAAGCAAATTTAATTCACAAAATTTATAAAATCGTATATGTTTGTATGATACAGATGACATTACTAACAATCTTATGCGAGTACAACTTGAGTTTATAAACACAAGAAAAGCCTATAAAATAATGAAAACGTCACAATTTCACAGTTTTTTAGATGCACTTGGCTCTCCATACATTTGCTCGGACTCTCCAAAAATATTGTCGTGCCTGTGATGCATCCTCCAAAAATGCACTACTTTTGGAGGATCCAACACACATCCAGTGACATTTTTGGAAAGTCCGAGCAAAAAGCTGGTGATAGCTCAAGCAACAAAAGCTATATACATACCTCTGTTCAACAATATAACTCTTAAGGCATCGAGGATAACTTCTAACAAAAAATTACACTCTCCAAACATAGTTATGCCAGAAATGTGATAAGTTATGTAGCGAGAAGTTGTAATGGGGGACGCAAGTTGCTCGGCTCCTTTTAAAGGGGAACCTGAGCTGACTCTGTTGTTGATGACCGCAAAGGTTCCTGTAGTGCAGGATTGACTGGGAACAGCATACATTGTGCATATTGAGTCATCAACTGATCCACGAGCACCAGGGCGACCATTGCTTCCACCATCGGAACAGCTGTTGCACCAAGACATGAAAAACCAGTTCACTTTTCAAGTGTTGTTCCGAAATTTATGGAGAAAAGAATGTTTTGAAGAGCAAATGGCTAGCAAATTTTCTTTTGGTTATTTTATCAAAACACCAGTAAAGAACAAGAACAGATTGAGCTAGTCTAGCAGTCATGCAGCCTCAGTGGTTTCTAAGAGTAAACATCCTAGTGCGACGAATGGAAGGGACTAGCCAAATTGAGTAATAGTCAAAACAAAATCAGGCATACAAACCTCGTGGAACCACACAAGGATCATGGCGACCACGAGCAATGAGTTCAGTCTCATGTTTATCCCTACTAACAGTATGTTGCTTCCTCTGCATAACAATTGAAATAAGACGTATTTCATACAGAGGTAATTTAACTTGAAAAAAAATGGATTTTTTTTACAGAGACTAGGACTCACTGCAATTGTAGAAGTTGGCTTGAATGCTATTCTCATATTAATAATTTCTCCATTTGATATGCCTCCCTGTGAAATAAATTAAACAGATAACTCAACTTGAAAAGGAAATGGAATTGTTTGTCCATTTCTAAAGACATATCCAAATGAATATTGCGAGTGTACCTGGATACCACCAGATCTATTGGTTTTTGTCCTGATTTGGTCATGTTCATCCATAAAGAACTCATCATTATGCTCACTGCCAGTCATGAAAGTACCTGTAGTTTTTCACCAGAAACAAAATAGAACATGAGATTTATCAAAGATATTAACATGTAAGAGCCTTCAAGTTTTTTTGACATAGGACGATACCCTTATTTAAATTCAGAGAAGTTGTCTAGACCTGTAATGAACAAAGAATGACTCGAAACTGAATTGGCCAACTTCCTTACTATTCTAACCAACCATGCCGTAAACAAAGTGTCGATGAATCAACTAAGATCCTTAGCACTAATTGTGTAATCCCCTTAAATCACCAGTCAAGTAACTAACACCCCTGGACCAGCCACAGCGTAGATCTAAACTCGATGCACACTTTTTTTTTTTATGACAAGGAAAACCTGCAGCCGCTACCCTTTGGGTGCGCACAGGGTAAAAGCCCCGCTCCTATGCAATAGCTCGCAAACCACATAGGAGAGGTAACCCGCACTAGGCAAGCCCGGTGCGACGAGCTCGACCCAGAAGGCAAATCCCTTGCTTTCGCTGGCAAGGGGTTTCGAACTTGAGACCTCCAACATGGAAGTCCCAAGCCCAAACCACTAGGCCACCCCAAAGGGTAACTCGATGAAGCACACTTGACCACCTAAAAACTTTTGGTAGTCTGAAGTCAGGTCTTTCTGTTATCTTTCCTATCTACTTCGAGCTGGAAGCATTAGCATTTCATACTCTTCAACAATGTTAAACCCTGATAATCCAATATCATCTAGACACCAACGCAAACCGAATTAATCATAGAGAGATACTAGAATGCAGGTTCGATCTAAAGACATCTTAGGCTTTATTTGGGGAGATAATCTTGCGAATTCAGATTCCAGCAGATTAGCATCAAAATGTATGAGTAATAATTTTAGGCAACATGCTGGTATCATCTTTGTCATGAGTGATACAATGTTTTGAAAAAACAGAAAGGGGGTCATTACCTAAGTAACAAAAAGAGGGATAGGAAAGGGCACAAAAAGACCAAGGCAATCAAGGAGGTTCTGTTATCCAGAGCTCCAAGCAGAAGCAAGTAGGTCAGGCAAGATTGTAAAGGAGAAGCAGAAGAAATAGAACAGTTCAAAGTTGCACCTGGTGACAGAAGATGGATGCTTAAGTCATCAGAGCTTCATCATCGGAGGTTGTGAAACTGTCTTAAAATTGATTCTTCTTACATTTTATGCAATACTGAACTAGATTTGGACGATTGCTTTTTACACTTAACTCACGTTTTTGGGTAATTTTTGCAATTATTTTAATAGTTTTAATTACTTGTACTTCTTTGGGTAAAATCTGAATGAAATTTTTCATAACACCTGGTTCATATTTTCATTGAACATCTGTATTCCTAACCATACTATATAGATGATAACACCGATCTTGATTAGTCAGTTTCGACTTAGGAGTTTGCTATCATCCAACAACAAGATAATAAGAAAATCACTTTTGTTTGTTTTTTAAAAAGATGGTGCAGCAAAAAGGGTTGGAAAATATTGATTGAAAATGTCTCTCAATATTTTTCTTAAGCATAGGGGAGCTTTAAATTGCCAACTTACAACAAAAAATTTGCATAATTCAAAATTAAAAAATCTAAAATATCTCAACAAACTAAAGCTAAGCAACTTATTAATGCTAAAAATTATTGCAGTAACTAAAAGTAAATTTTAACAACTTCCATGTATGAAGATTCTGTACCTGCAAAGCCACTTCCAAACTCAAAACCCTTTGTTGCTGGTAATGACATGCAAGCTTTAGCCAGCTCAGCTTCAAGTTTATCAAAGACTGGTGTACCAAGACCCTAGTAATTATCACCAAACTATCATGTGAAGGTCCCACCAGCACCAAAGACATGCACGATAACTAACAGACATACACACATACACACACACACACACACACAAAAGGAGAGAGAGAGAGAGCGCTTACTCGTGGAACATTTCTAACAATGCAAGTTACGACACCACCAACAGAATCCCCCCTCACTCGTACATAATCAATGGCAGCAATCATCTTTGCTGCATATTCAGGGTTCGGGCAACGAACAATATTGCTTTCAATCTGGCATTAAGTGATAATTACCACAGAAATCAAGTTCTTTTATCACCAGAAGGTCAAAAGCTATCAAAGTTATACCAGAAGACAATTGTTAATAAAGAGAACCACAAATATGCACTATATAAACTATAATACTCTCCACACTCCATGCCTTAGAGAAGCGGCAATCCGTGCGCTGAGTGCATTATAAATAGTCTCTTCCACTCCACAAGGGAATGCAACAGAAAGGACACCGGATTGCTTTCCTTTTTCTTTTTATGGTACATTTTATATTTAGTATTTCCTTAATCTATCGGATGAGTTCAAGAAATTGATAGATCAAGCAACATGGTGTTTATATCCACTCTATAGGTCAACTGCTAAAGTTCATACAGAGATCCCACAGTGCATATATGGATAAAGAAACATCGGCATAGGCTCAAACACTCCTTAAAAGTTCTCTTCTGTAATTTTTCTAGCCTTATTTATTATACACTCTTTGGCAAGTAATAAAGCTCATATACAGATCCTATAGTGCAGTTTGGAGAAACATTGCCTCGGAGTCAAATCTACCCTCCTTGAAAGCTCTTTTCTATAATTTTTTAAGCTTCTAATAGAAGTGGGATTTCCTTCGTCATTTACACATATCTAACCAGTTTGTCTGTTGCGGTAAATAATTCTCATTGCATCTTCCTTCCTACAGGCTAGTCAACCTTAGGTCAATCCTCCAACAATCAGCATTATCTCATGCAGGATGAGTCGCTCTTTATACAAAATCAGCTTTATCTCATGCAGGATGAGTTGCCTTTCAGCCATTAGCGAAGCAGGTTTCATCCAAGGAAAGGTGAATGCAATGTCTGATTAAAGCTAATACCAATATATGGGCTTCTCAAAGTAGAAAAAGATCCAAGCCAAGCATATTTGGAAGACAAATTATGATCTGAAACAATGAAACACTCCTTAAATTATTTACTTTCTTCTTTCCTTTCTTGAGAAAGAAACCCACGAATATAAGTGAACAGGAAGTAGTTACTATAATCATAACTCAGTCTAAGATGTAGAATAGATTACAGAGTGGACATGGTATTAATTTAAAGCAGAAAGAGAGCTGACATCAGAATCAAATTGGAAGCGAAAATGAGTAACGAAACAATAGCATACTGCTCAGTGGCAAAAGCAAATTGAAATTTGTTTAGTCCCATATTGGCATTATCAATAAAAAAAGTCCCAAATTGGTCGACGGAAAGGGTTGTGGTCTTTTATATGGTCTTAGTTCAATCCTTCCTTGATGAGCTAACTTTTGGGTTTGAGCTAGGCCAAGGTCCATTTCTTTACATTAGAGGTAGACCCATCGATCCATGATGTTGTGTTTCTCAGAGGAGGAGTGTGATCCTGATGTTGTTATCATTGAGGAGAAGGTTTGCTCCAATGTTGGGTTAAGGAGTCCTATATTGAATGCAACAGATGAGGTTGTTTCATCTACAGACACATAGGAAAAGTATACAAAATGAACCTCATATTCTTATTCTGTGTCGGAATCCGAAGCTTCAACTGATGAAGATAATGATGACCCTGAAGATAAGAATTAGTGGGTGATTGAATCATCAACTTCTGATGACATAACAAGTGATCTTGATAATGAGGAATCAGAACATGATGATCGGAGCCAGCTTTTTTGGGCCACACAGGCCACAGCTGCTTATTTTTCCCGGACATTGCGGTTATGCTTTTTTTTTTTTTGAGATATAGATATATAGTTCTTATGTGAAACATACCTGCTCTAGTGTCACAGTCTGGTTATCAACCAAATCCTCTGGAAGTACAACATTGTGAACTTGTGAAACATAAGAAAGGATCTGCATTACAGAATATTAGAGCTAAAAGCTACATTTCTTTAGAAAAAGCCCAAAAAAAAAAGAAAGTAGAAGAAGCCTCCACATAATGCGACAAACAATAAAGATATATGTATATGCAACTACTGTAATAGATTCTCTAGCAACAAGAGTCAGAATAGCTAATTTTCCACCAGAAATACATAAGATTACGGTTTTTTTTTTGTTGCAATACACAGAAGTTTCAGGTTCTTCGGAACAACAAGTATGTGTCTTCCATTAAGTATACATATGGGTGCTTCTGAAATCTTACAAGAGAAGACAAAATACAGGAACTACGCTTATCGGGCCTACCAAAAAGCCTCTACTAAACCACAATCATATGATAGTAACCCACCTCAGTGCTTCATAATTAACTTAGAAGTCCAATTTACATTCTCTAGATGTTTAGGCTGTATATTCATCTAGAAAACAACGTAACTCTAATGAACATGACAGTTGATTTTATTTCTTCATAATGGAGCCCAACTTGTTATTAAGGCATTGATGATCATTAATGGATCAATAATCCCCGAAAAAGAAGTGGATCTACAGTTTTTACTATTTAGTGTTTAGTTTGTGAATAAAAACTGGGATAGGGGATGGATTTGAAAAATTGATATGCCTTTAACATCCGTGCAACACTTCAAGGGAGCTCTTTTCAGTAACAATTTATGTAATGATACAAAGAATATCATTCAGAAATGAAATTAGAAAACCTGTAACAATAAAGTACCTCACCTCAGTTCCTGAATAAAGTTTGAGAATTTTCTTGGCAACAGCTCCAGCAGCGACTCTCCCGATGGTTTCTCTTGCTGAAGATCTACCGCCCCCCTGCATGTTCCACTAACACTAGTAAGGACACAAGAAATAGTAAGAGCTATAACTACAGAGAATTGCTTATCAACAATCTGTAAAACTTTCTAATAATAAATGAGCTCCTCTTTGACATTACCTGTACTGATCTGACTCCATACTTGAAATCATAAGTTGCATCAGCATGAGATGGCCTATAAGCAAGGGACATTTCACTATAGTCCTGGCAATCCAACAGGAAATGAGAAATCTGTCAAGTACCAGGAGACCACAGATTTTGACACAAAAAAAGAAAAGAACACATACTAAGCATAACATCTTCAATCATGAGTCTCAGATTAGGCTGAAATGTTTCTCCTTTTCACTTCAAAGCTATTTGTCAATTATCAGGATGCAATGCTCTGAAAAGCTCATTTCACTTGTTTTGAGTTTCAAAATACGCATGGTTCATAAAAGCACAAGAACAATTCACCAACTTTTAGAGGAATCATTTCAAAGTCTCATGCATGCAGAATTCAACCTCTGAAAGAATGATGAGTGGTACTAATACTCACAGTTACTAATGCTAAGAATGTCACTACTCCATGCCCTTAAAGACAATAAACTTGACATGCCAAGGATGTGAATTAGCACGTTCTTGGAAACACTCAACTTAACTAACCTTAAATTAACTTTCTATGCACAATAACACAAGGTTAGCACACTTGATTTTTCTCAGACAGATTAGATATCGTGTACCTTAGCACCAAGCTAGTAAATCAAGTTTGTCCTGTTGTGTGCAAAGTCGAGGGATAAAACATATAGATCATTGTAAAAAGTAAACTGTTGTTTCACTTCCTCTCCTGTATTTCAAAACAAATCATAGCATACTTACATTTCCTCTTTGGTCAGTGTTGGGTACTTCAACTTTGATTGGAGATCCCGTAGTTAAACCTATAAATTAAGCACAGATAGAAGCTGAATCTTTAAATGTAAGTCAAAGGAAGTGGCACAGGCCAGAAGAGACTTTAACAGAGGACTAACCATCGGCAGTGCCTGATGATATTTTGCAAGTATCAGTCTCTTTTCTTGGTGTGGTAATTCGGCTTTGACCTGGCCTCCTGAATGGATAAGTTTTGCATGAAATTCAAATTTGGCCAAAATAAATTCAAAGTATCCTTCTATTTCAAAAAAAATTCAAAGTATCCTAATGAATTACTCCATCAATTATCTGAGATGGGGGTGTCAAGAATGGGTAATACATGAAACAGTTACAAGAAATGATAGAAGACCAAGAATTTTGAAGGACTTCAATCTATTAGTACACAACATCTTCACTGATGCTGGTCATGTCAACCCACAAAAGGAAATCTCAGAACAAGTAAACACCTCCTGTCAAGTTCCACTTGCATATCCGACTCTGAGAGTGGGAGTCGAGGGGGACATCCATCAATTATACAACCAACACCACCACCGTGAGATTCTCCAAAAGTTGTAACGCGGAAATAATTTCCAAATGTATTACCAGCAGCCTGTATCTCTGCGAGTACAAAAGTAGATAAAGAAGTTGTCAATCCATTCTAGCAACTCAAGAATAAACCCTTAAGATCGACGAGGAAACATTTTTTTAGTTCACTTTCAAGAGGCAATGGTACTTATTTCCACTTGAAAATTTTAACTTTTTGTTCCCATATTGCCTGGCAACACTTCTTTATTAGAAAAGTACAGTATTTTGTAGAGAATGGAAACAAATATTCCCTCCATTTCGATTTGTTTGTTTGATTTTGACTTGGCATGAAGTTTAAGAAAGTAAGAAGACTTTTGAATCTTGTGTCTTAAACTAAAAATACGTAGAATGTATCAAACTGTCTTTTCATCATGTGGTCTTAAACATGTCACATGAAAAGTTGGAATTAAAGAGTTGTCAAAAACACAAAGGGACGTTCTTTTTGAAACATACTAAAAAAAAGTAAGACAAACTAATTGAAACAGGAGATAGTATTTTAAAACATTGACAGAACCAGATAACAGATAATGAAGAGAACTGAAAATCATAGGCCACCACAGTTGAAGTTAAATTTTCGACAATGGAAAAAAAAAAAGTTGAACTACGAGCTTTTTAACTACAACTTAAATATACGCTATTAGAGCTGGAATTACCGCGGCTGCTGGCACCAGACTTACCCTCCAATGGATCTTCGTTAAGATATTTAGATTATACTCATTCCAATTACCAGACTCATGGTTTCAATTCCCCACCTTGTAATCCCCCACCCATTTCCCCTTCCCCTACCCCATTTTTTTTAAAAATAAAAAATTTCCAAGACTACTTTTTTTTTCCTATTTTAATGATCATATTCTAATAAAGTTTAAAACCCATTTCTTAATTCACACAAAAAGCATAAGAAAAGATGGAAACCTCAAATCAAGTTCATTCAGACATTTCAACAAACAGATGGATGGCAGAAAGTTTCACCTAGTCGTTTGGGCTGTGATCGGTGAGTTGGGAATCGGAGGTTTGAAGAACAGAGCTTGGATGGTTGCTGCCCGGATCCGAGGCTTGAAAACGGAGCCCCGAGAAACTGTTTGGTAAGCAGAGATGATGCCATTTTCCTTCCTTCTCTACTGGAAATTTTGGTTGGTGAGTTTAGGTATAGACACAGAACTTTCAATACAGTGATCACACTCTGTTTGGTTAGTTGTTAGTATTATTTTATACTAATATATTTTTATTTTTTTTATGATTGCACTGTGTCTTACGAAATGTCTATCATCTCCCACTAGTAACAGTTTCACCTAACTATGTCTGTTAAGGCTAATACAAATTAAAAGAATCACGAGATCTCGTTACATAATATAACATAGCAATAATTTGAATAATAAATCACAAAGAAACATAGGCTATGAGATAGAGTTACTATAATTTTTTTTAGATAAAAATATGATAACGATGCGATTACACTAAATTATATTATTCTTTATCCTATCTTTTTCTATAATATCTTTATTACATACCTTATAGTATTGTTGGATGATAATATATAGTGACAAAAAATATACCATCAGTTCAACTATTATATATACCACAAACATAATTTCCAACTTATATTTATATTTTTCAACTTTAAATATACAAAATAAGTATAAAATTAAATTAGTACTACTTATTTGAAATACAATCGAACTGATTTGTATTTTTATTACAGGATGCAAATATGCCACTTTGATCCTAATGGTAAACTTTGAAGTTCATTCATTATAGTTGGACTGTGGGACCATAGAAAGATCATATAATATCTTCCAAATTCCAACAACCCAATCATTTTTATTTTTCATTTTCCCCATATAAATACTACACAACAAAAATTGGATATTATTATATTGTTCTCCTCATCACAATGAACAACCACACTACTGATAAATCTTGTATTATTATTATTTTCTATAAATATTTTATCTTGTTCTTCACTTTTTTGGTTCCATTATTAGCACTTATAACAAAATCTGAACAAGTTGGATATGGATATATTGTTAGATCAGTAGGCGTTGACTCATCTGGAAGGACGTTGACTGCTTATCTTCAGCTCATCAAAAGTTCCTCTGTTTTTGGAACTGACATTCAAAATCTCACCCTTACTGCTTGGTACTACTAATTTTGTAAATAATTTTCTTTTTATATTGTCTATCGGAAACAACCTCTCTACTTCCTTGAGATCAAGCTCGAGGAGGTAGTGGTAAGGTCTGCATACACTCTATTATCCCCGGATCCCACTTAGTGGGATTTCACTGTTGTTTTTTGATTTTCTTTTACATTACATACTTATTTATTGAAATGTCATCAATTTTGTGAAGATGTTTGGACATGAATTTAGTCATATTTGAAGAAAAGTAGTACTATTTGAAGGTAATTTGGGAAAGGGGTATTTGGAATTTGAAGTTGTGTTTGGGTTTGTATTTTCATGAGGAAGATATTGATGTTTTGTGGAGAAATATACTCCCTCTGTTTCAATTTATTTGTCTTGTTTTGATTTGGTAATTGAGTTAAAGAAAGTATCAAACACTTTTGAATCTTGTGATGTTAAACATGTTACTACGCACAAAGAGTTGATATTAAAGAGTTACCTAAAGAAAAGAGACATTTTTTTTGAAACAGGCTAAAAGAAAGTAAGACGAACAAATTGAAATGGGGAGAGTACTAATATTGGACTGGTTCAGGTGTTTAGATGAAACTCCGTGAAGTAAAGGGGGCGGCTTGTTAAAAAGGGACAAGTAGGGGTGTTTGTCAGGCTATTTAGCCTTTTTTTTGTAGTTTATTGCTCAAATGGGCAAGCAACTACTATTGGAGATCATGTAGTAAAGTTATCATTCTTTATTTTGTCACAGAAGTGTCACTTGCCATTTCACATAAAAAAATATTCTAGCTTGGATTTTATTACATGTTGTTTCCTTTGCTTCGGTTACTGTATTGTTTGTTATTGCTACTGTTCTCTTCTCCTATACTTTTATCATGACTTTCCCTCACTGTTTTATTTTCCATACTTGATTTTAATATGTTTTACTTGAGTCGATTGTCTATCGGAAATAGCCTCTCTACCTTCACAGGGTGGGGGTAAGGTTGCGTACGCACCATCCTCCCTATACCTTACTTGTGGGGTTACACTGGGTATGTTGTTGTTGTTTACTACGTAATTTTCAACAGTTGTGTCCTTTTTAGTGTCAAAAGATCTTTTTAGTTTATAAATGGACTGATCAGCCTTTTCTTGTTTCCATGTTGATGGATTCTGCAGCTTTGAGACGAAAGACCGTTTAAGAGTCAGAATTACGGATGCTGATCATGAAAGATGGGAAGTTCCTCGAGAATTTATCCCCCGGGAAACTCATTTATCCCCCCGAAGCTCCCTCTTGGAAAAGCGCTCTTCTACCTCACTTCCATTATCAGAAGACACACACTACGTCCATACAGACACCGTTTCGGACCTTACTTTCACTCTCTACAACACCACCCCTTTTGGCTTTACTATCACGCGTCACTCCACAGGTGATGCTCTTTTTGACACCACACCTGAAAATGACATTCCGGACACATTCCTCATCTTCAAGGATCAGTACCTTCAATTGTCCTCTTCATTGCCAGCCAATAGGTCATCTATTTATGGTCTCGGGGAGCATACCAAGAGAAATTTTAAGCTCAAGCATAATCAGACATTGACTCTTTGGAATGCTGATATTGGTAGTGCTAATGTTGATCTCAACTTGTATGGTTCCCACCCTTTTTACATGGATGTCAGGTCTCATCTTGGCGCGGGGACTAGTCACGGAGTCTTGCTGTTCAATAGCAATGGCATGGACATTGTATATGCTGGTGACAGAATTACTTACAAGGTGATTGGAGGGGTCATTGACTTGTACTTCTTTGCTGGTCCTGTGCCAGAGTTGGTCATGGAACAGTACACAGAGCTCATTGGCCGCCCAGCACCCATGCCTTACTGGTCTTTTGGTGCGTAATTATACTAGCGAATTACCTATTATTTCATAGTGTTTATTCTGGTTACTAATTTCATATGACCTTAACTTTTGAATTTTGTTTAGTACTTCCCACTTAATTTCCTCAAACTGTTTGATTCACATGCTTCTTCATGATATTAAAATATTACTCCCTCCATTTCAATTTGTTTGTCTTACTTCCTTTTCAGTCCGCTTCTTTCCTTTTTTGGCAGCTCTTTAATTCTAACTCTCCAGATGACATGTTTAAGACCTCAAGATTAAAAGACATTCTGGTACATTCTACATATCTTTAGTTTAAGACCACAAGATTCAAAAATCTTCTTTACTTTCTCAAAATTCTATGCCCAGTCAAAACCAGACAAACAAATTGAAATGGAGGGAGTACTTAAAAATGTGCACAATTTCTAATTGTGTCAAGTACTCGTTAGTGCAGAGCTCAGTTATATAACATTTCGTGATCCTACCCCTTTCAGTACTCATAATGGGATGTGTAGAGCTTTTACTAGTTGGGAATATGAGGATTGAGTTTTCTTTCTACAATATATTCATGTATGATTTGAGACAGATAGATGCACACATTGTTTTTCATGCAAGCTATTGCAAATTGTTGGCGACAGGATTTCACCAATGCCGTTATGGTTATAAAGACATTACTGAAATTAAGAATGTGGTTGCTGGCTATGCAAAAGCTCAGATCCCTCTTGAGGTCATGTGGACAGATATTGATCATATGGATGGTTATAAGGATTTCACACTCGATCCTATTAACTTCCCACTTGACCAGATGAAGAAATTTGTCGATACACTTCATCACAATGGCCAGAAATTTGTTCTCATATTGGATCCAGGTGAGTTATGAGTTATAACATATTTTATTTCTTGCTTTTTTTGATATTTATACGTCTGTGGAATTAGTGTCAGGGTAGGCTACCTACATCACACCCCTTATGGTGCAGCCTTTCCTAGACCCTCCATGAACGTGGGATGCTTTGTGCATCGGGCTGCACTTTATTTTGTTGAATTTATGTTTACGTTGAGAAATCACGAAGGTATTGGGTCAAATGATTTCAATGATTTGTACTTCACAGGGATCAGCATAAATAGCTCATATGAGACATACAAGAGAGGGATGCAAGCAGACGTTTTCATCAAACGCGATGGTGTCCCTTATCTCGGCGAAGTTTGGCCTGGAAAAGTCTACTTTCCTGATTTCATAAATCCCCGAGGCAGAGTCTTCTGGAGTAATGAAATCAAGATTTTCCATGACCTTCTCCCCGTCGATGGGCTCTGGCTTGACATGAATGAGTTATCTAACTTCATTTCTTCTCCTCCGAGCCCGTCTTCTACCCTTGACAACCCTCCTTATAAGATCAATAACTCCGGAAGCTTACGTCCAATAAACGAGAAGACTGTCCCAGCAACATCAGTACATTTCGGGAACGCCTTAGAGTACAATGTTCATAACCTCTACGGATTCCTGGAAGCTAAAACTACCAATGCTGCTTTAATCGATGTTACTGGTAAAAGGCCGTTTATACTTAGCAGATCAACCTTTGTGGGTGCTGGGAAGTACACGGCACATTGGACCGGAGACAATGCAGCCACATGGGATGATTTGGCTTATAGTATTCCCGGCATTTTGAATTCTGGATTGTTTGGGATTCCCATGGTTGGAGCTGATATATGTGGCTTTGGTAGAAATACTACTGAAGAATTATGTCGCCGTTGGATTCAGGTACAAGTTCTTTTGTCTTTAAAGAAGCACTTTGCTTGAAAGTTCATGATTTCAGTCAAGAACAAATGTGAAACTTCTAGGAAAAAACTTCAAATTGGAAATCTTGGTTCAAACTCTTTGCTATGCCTTGTATCAACTTGAATTAGCCAAGATTAAAGAAATCGGAGAAGGCATGACTAGTTAGAAGTGCCCAGTCTTATTATATGTCTAAGCTAAACTTGGCGGTCTATTTAATATTGATACTCATTATATGGTCGGTTATTATTGCATATCGACTTGTGGTCACTGTCCAAAACTCAGAATCGTTATCTCATTAAATATAAATCCTAGATCCGCCTCCGGCTACCATGACCTTGGAATTATGAGTGCGCAACTGGTCCAACGAGTCTTGTTTTTCTGCTAACAGTACTTGTAGATTACTCTTGTAGTTTCCTGTTATTCTGTTTCTGTTTATTTAATGTTCTTGTTCTTCGATTATCATATATTTTGTTGTAGTTACTTTCCTTTTTTTCAGTATGGTCTGTCATGCTTTGTTTATTATTTTGTCCTGGCTTCTCCACTCCCACTGTTTTCTTTTTTTCTGAACTGTTTTGAAATGCTTTTACTTGAACCGAGGGTCTATCGGAAACAATCTCTCTACCTTCCACTGCATACACACTACCCTCTCTAGACCCCACTTGTGGGGTCACACTGAGTATGTTGTTGTAGTGTTATCAAATTAATGAACAATGCTTTGCAATATGTTGGTTGTAGTGCTTTCCTTAAAATACTCATACAGAAGATGAAGTTCATATGTTAATTAGAGATTTTGTCTTCGTATTTTTGAGTAGAATACGATTGTGAAAGTGTATTAGAAGAGAAGGTATGTATGGCTTAAACATGTCATGTGGAGATATCTATAATATCTGTCTTCTCGTTTATTGTTCTATTGCCGTTTCTATATTCTATTCGGGGTAACACAGGTTTTGATCTACGAAAACGAAATTTTAATTTTCTATTCAATTCAAAATTCAAACTGAGTATGATACTTTTCTGATATCTGATAATCAACGTCTCGTCGAATGTAGCTAGGTGCATTTTATCCCTTTGCAAGGGATCACTCTGACAAGTTCACTATCCATCAAGAGCTGTATATCTGGGATTCAGTAGCTGCAACAGCCAGAAAGGTGCTCGGACTACGGTATCGTCTCTTACCATACTTCTACACGCTAATGTTCGAGGCACACACCAAAGGCGTCCCTATAGCGCGTCCTCTTTTCTTTTCATTTCCCGAGGATACAAACACTTACGCCATCGACACTCAGTTTCTCATTGGTAAGGGGTTAATGATATCACCAGTACTGACATCTGGAGAAGTTTCAGTTAACGCGTATTTCCCATCTGGTACCTGGTTCAACCTCTTTAACTATTCAAACTACGTGAATATGAAGTCCGGTAGCTACATCAGTCTAGACGCGCCTCCTGATCATATCAACGTGCACCTCAGGGAGGGAAACATTGTGGTGATGCAAGGAGAAGCAATGACAACAAGAGCAGCCCGGGATACTCCGTTTGAACTTGTTGTCGCCATCAACAACAGGGGAAATAGTTCAGGGGAAGTATTCTTGGACGATGGCGAAGACGTTGAAATGGGAGGAGAGGGAGGAAAATGGTGCCTAGTGAAATTTCACACTAATGTTGTGAATAAGAAGTTATATTTAAGATCAAATGTTGTGAATGAAGAGTTTGCTTTGAGTAAGAATTGGACAATACACAAAGTGACTTTTCTTGGACTGAAAAAAGGGGTGAGTAAAATAAATGCATATAATTTGACTACTAAAATTAGAACAAAAATTGATAAAAGTGCATTTGGTGTTTTGGAGATGAGAGGTCTATCAGTTCTTATTGGAAAAGAATTTACTATTGAGCTAACACTTGAAAAATAATTATCGGAAACAACTTCTCTACCGTATAAAGGTAGGGATAAGGTCTGTGTGCACCTCACCTTCCTCAGACCCGACCTTTCCAAGACTCGACTTGTAGGACTATACTGGATGTATTATTATTGTTGTTGTTCATGTAATTCAAACTACAATATTGTTCATCAATTGAGTCAATTGGAAAAAGTTGTTAAGGTTATTGCCATGTTATAATAAAAATATTCTAGTTGTATTATTGTTTGTTAAATATTTGCCTTTGTGGAATTTGGAGAAGGTAGAGCTATTAGTCTATAATTTGGACCGAGTTCATATATACCCTCATTGTCTAACAGATAGAGCACATCTTCCCTTTTCGCTGAGGGAAACCTATTTATCGAATAAAAAAAGTCACGTGGCTTTGAAAAAAGAAGTATACTCATTTTTTTTGTCTACATAGCAGGATCTTGAACATGATGATCGAACTCAACTAAAAGCATCACAAAATAGGTATATGATGAGAAAGAATGGTGATATCATTGTAAGTAGAAGAGTAATAATATCCTTTAATCTCGTGGTCTTAAACATGTCATACACATGTAGAAAGTTAGAATTTAAGAGTTCCCAAAAAAGAAAAGAGACATTCTTTTTAAAACGGACTAAAAAGTATGACAAACAGATTGAGTATCAACTTACAACTTATAAGAAAAAAACAACATTAAAAGAGATTCTAACTAACTTCTATGTTTCCAAAAATGTGTTCTTAATTTTATTAAGCCTCTTGACTACATCTTTCATGGTTATCCTTGATTCTGGTGTTGCCTTTGTGCAATCTAAAGCCAGTTCTATCATGGAAAGTATGCAGAGTTCACTTTTGGAAGTGATTTTTTCTCCACCATGTAAAATATCTGCGTCCACAACTTCCATCATAGTTCTTGGAAATGCTCGCGCTATCCACTCTCTCAAGCCAAGATTTTCAACGAATATCTCTTCACCTGTTGGCCTTCTTTTTGCCAAAACCTCCATCAACATGATGCCATAACTGTAAACATCACCACGAGTGGACACTATTCCCTCCGAGCCATATTCTTAAAAGAACGAAAATGAAAAAAGTATTACTCAATTACTCATCTGATATAACAATAATGAAAGGTCTTCAATACATAAGTGAAAGGGAAAGAGACTAGTATAGTAGTATACCTGGTGCAATATATCCAAGAGTGCCTAATGTCTTTGTATGTACCATAGACTTGCTTACAGCTAAAATCTTTGAGATGCCAAAATCACCAACACGCGCCACCATATCTTCATCCAAAAGAACGTTGGCTGGCTTGAGGTCACAATGAACTATAGGGGTGTCATTACCGTGATGTAGATATTCAATTGCCATAGCTACATCAAGCATTATGGTGACTCTTTGACGAAGGTTTAAGTGGCGATCTTCTTTGTACAACCAATTGTCAAGACTTCCGTTGGGCATATATTGCAGAACGAAGGCTCTTATGTGATCACTAGAACACGTAGTGATCACCGAAACAAGATTTCTGTGTCTAACATTTCTCACCACTTCACATTCAGTATCAAACCTTTTGCATACTTCCTCATTTTCCAAATCCAGTACCTTTATTGCAACCACAATTCCACTAGGTAATGTGGCTTTGTACACAGAGCCAGAACCTCCCACGCCAATCAAATTGGATTCATCAAAATTATTTGTTGCTCGTTGAATCTCATAATAAGAAATTAATTGATAAGTCCTCATCTCCAGAACCTTTTCAACATCTTTGGACTTACCTTTCTTCTTTCGTTTCATTATCCAAATTGAGACAACCAACAAGAATATCACAAAGAATGAAATAACCACCGGAGTGACAATTTTTAGCACAAGCCTCTTCGATTTTGGTTGTTGTTGTTCAGGAGTAGTGACAGCACAAGCAGGAACCTCCAATATTTGCCTTCCACATAGACCTTTGTTCCCGCGAAATGATTGCAGGGTGGAGTTTGCAAACACACCACCACTAGGTATTTCACCTTCTAAAACATTAAACGAGACGTTGATGCTTGTAAGGTACAAAAGCTTTTCGAGAGACTTAGGAATAGTACCTGACAAGTCATTCAAAGACAAATCCAAGAATTCCAAGCTTTTCAAGTTTGAAAAGGATAATGGAATTGGACCTGAAAACGAATTGTTCGATAAGGAAAGTAACTGCAAGTTTTGAAGTTCCCCCAAATTGCTTGGTATCATCCCCGAAAAGTGGTTACCAGAGATATCAATTGCTACAACAGCTTTAAGTTCTCCGATATCTGATGGAACTTCTCCCTCTATAGAATTACGCGACATGTTTACATAGAGAAGACTACTCATCTTCCAAAAGCTTAAAGGAAGCTTTGATTCAAACTTGTTAGAACTTAAAAAAAGTTGTTGTAGCATGGTAAGACTTCCTAGACATTCCGGAATCACCCCCGAGAGCTCATTTTCAGACAGAACTAATCGAACCAAATTCGATAAATCACATACTACCTCTGTTATATCCCCCTGTAGTCCATTGTTAACTAGAAATAAACCTTGGAGTTGTTTAAGCTTACCGATCTCACGAGGAATGTTTCCTGTCAAATTGTTATCTTGAAAAACTAGCGTTGTAAGACCGCTCATGTTGCCTGTACTAGTGGGAATGAATCCATTGATTTGTGCATCTCCAATATGAAAGTACTCAACAGTAGATGAAAGATTGCCAATACTACTTGGCAGAACATCATTCAACGGATTCGATCCCACTTGTACATATCTCAACATCCTACATTTCACCAAAGAATCAAAGAATCCCAACTCAGTAAGTTGATTATGATGTAGGAAAAGTGATTGCAGCTCGCGAAGATTTCCTAAATCATAAGGAATACTGCCTGTGAGAAGGTTATCTGATAGGTCCAATAGCTCAAGATTGGTAGCATTTGTGATGTATCGAGGAATTTCACCTTCGAGCTGATTGTTTGCTAAGAGAAGTTGTATAAGGTTTGGAAGATGAAGATTTGGAATTCTACCTGAGAGGTTGTTGAAAGTGAAAGCAATGAATTCCAAAGAAGATATGTTGAAAATAGCATTTGGAATTTCACCTATAAGATTATAATTTTCTTCGATATCGATTTGCCTTAAGTTTGATAGCTTTCCTAATTCCAGAGGAAGTTCTCCCTCCATGTGATTGTTTCCACAATGAAGTTTTTGAAGAGTGGAAATATTGCCTAGTGAAGTAGGAATTGCTCCATCTATTGCATTATAACCGATATAAAGCTCTTCGAGCTTGGCTAAACAACCAATATTTCTCGGTATTTCACCAGTTATGTTGTTGTATGATATGGACAAGACTTTGAGAGCTTTGAATTGGCAGATGTTGGAAGAAATGTGACCAGAGATTTGATTGTATGATACACCTATATGCTCGAGGTTTGATGAAAGAACATTACGTCGATCATCAAGAAACAGAGGACCTGAAAGGCTATTGTATGCCAGAGACACGATGAGAAGGGAGGAGATATTAAACAATGTTGAAGGAATGGAACCTATTAATTGATTACGAGACAACGACAATTCTACAAGTTGGCTTAGATTACCGATCTCCATTGGAATGTTGCCGTTGATTCTATTCCAATTCAAACTGATGTTCATCAACTTTGTGGCATTTCCAATAGAAGGAGGGATTATACCTGTGAGGGTATTGTTCCTGAGATTTAAGACTCTGAGTTCCGGTACATACCATGTACCGTTCCACATTTCACCACCGAGTTTATTGAAAGCCAATGATATGATTTGAACACTCCGGTGTTGAAATAGACCTGTTGGAATACTTCCATGGAGCTGATTGTTCTGAAGATCAATCACTCGTAAACGAGGCAAGTGGCCAATGCCATAAGGGATGTTACCATGGAAGTTGTTGTTCGTGAGATTTAGCTCTATGAGAAAGGATAGATTGGCCAAAGAAGGCGAAATTGTGCCTTGAAGTTGCAAATTAGGAAGAGTCAAGGCTACAACCCTTTGCCTTTTTGGACTACAAGTGACACCAAACCAAGAGCAAAATGAAGTATTTTTGGTCCAATTATTGGCTAGAAAATGACTAGAATCACTCGTAACAAGATTTCGAAAAGCTAGTAGAGCTTCTTGATCAGTCTCATTTGAGAAAATAGTAGCTGATATAGAAGAAACAAAGTAAAATTGAACTAAGATAGCAAGTATCAATAAGAAAATGTGTTTCTCCATGATGTTACTATGCACTTGAAACATACTACTATGAAGAGAAATAGAAAAAGGATATATATTGGAAAAAAAAGAAAATGAATGACTCCACTTGAATTATTTCACAAGACGAAAAGTTGTCGTCTTGTATCTCTGTTTTGATTTGTATGATATAGTTTGACTCGACACGACATGGATATTTAAACAAATGTATGACTATAAAGTCAATCAACTTGCATTATTAAGTAAGAAGAAAAAGAGTATATATTTATATGGTTCAGAATCAAAGTCAATGGGAAAATAAGTAGCAAAAGGGAAAAAGGCTATTAGTGTGAAAACACATTAAAAGGATGAAAATAAGTAGCAAAAGGAAAAAAAGAATCTGTCCACTTCCCTTGATTAGTTCACACTACTTTTTTTTTTTTTGGCTTCCAACTCGGTGCCTAGTATTAGTATTGGACCGCGACTAATCTAAATTGATTTTTCATATAAAACTTTCTTCATGGCATGTTGTGTGGCCTATCTTAGGAATTGAATTGACTTGCATGTGCCTTACATTCATTTTCTTACTAGCTGTAGTAAGATGTAGTATGGACCGCTATTCGAAATCTTAGTGAAACACTGCATTTCTTATCTCAGACGTTTTTCTTGAAAAATACCAATTGAAGTGGTACCACAAGAATAGTCTAACATCACAACACAATGCACAACTCATCAACATCAATTTAGGAGACCTTTTAGCTAACTATGATGGAGAACCTCACATTTTTTTGGAAAAGGAATGTATATTTCAACTTCTCAACTTATATTGAAATTATAATAGAAGGTAGTGGTTGAGTTAGTTTGTAATATATGGAGGCTTTAAATTGAACACACATCTATTCGTGAAAAAAAAGACTTTTTTTCTGAAGAGTCATCTCTCGTGTTCAATAAATATTAGGAAAAATGACTTTAACCATAGGGTTTCTTAGAAGACTTTAGGAGAAAGCTTCAAAATGTGTCTCTAATCGATTGTTAAGTAAATCGTAAGTAACAATATTTTTTGATAATCCATCGTTAAGTAGTATTATCGATGAATTTATATAATTAGCAACAAAAGTTGTCCATTGCTAATTCCTTCTTTTTATCATGTAGTTTAAGTAATATAATTATCCTAAAATTGCTTATACCACATCTAGAAAAGTTCAATCAAACTCGAAATAAAATAATCCCGTATATTATTCCAAAATTATCATCTCGTATCCTTGTAGCCAAATGAGCCGTAAGAGTTAAAGTTATATAAATGAAGTCCATTTGCTTAGGAATTAATAACTTCTTGTACCACCAAAGCTAGGGCATCTCCAATCTTATTCTCTATTTTACTATCCAAATATAGAGTTCTCTATTTTTTCAGACAATCAACTCTAACCCAATTCTCTATTTTACTCTCTAAAAAGGAATCTTTTTTCCTTTTCCTCAATATTATATTATTATTTCTATTTCTATTTTATTTTCCTATTTCAAATAATCACCCCTATAATCTATATAATGTTCATGTAATATAAAATTTTATTCTTATCAAATTCTTCATTTAATTAAAAATTATTTTATTCTAAGTTTCTCAATAACATAAATTGCAACAAATATTATATATAATACATATAAACGAACAATTCAAATCAAAATGAAATCATTGATGAAATACAATTACATAGTAAATATTGCATCTTTGAAAAAGTTATTTTAAATTTTACATAGATATTCAACTTTCAAGACTATTATGTTTCTCCCATAAATGCTCTATTAATGCATTACGGAGTTCAAAATGAGTAATCTTTTGTCCTTATTTTATTTATGTATAGCTAAAAATTGTTTAAATTAACAATTTCATTTGTATATTTCGTATACTAATTTACTTCCCCTATTCCATTTTGAACTATTGCATCAAGTATTTTCGTGCTCATTAAAAAGTGTAGTTTAATAATTTATCACTATAACATAAAAGTGGATTGTTGGAATTATCATGTAAACTTTGTGCATTCTTCATAGTGAAAAGTAATTACATAATTTTAAATTACATATTTAAAGTGACAATTTTTTTAAAAAAAAAAATCAACTTAGAAACATTGTCAATTCGGGATGAAAGTAGTATACTTATCAATAATATGTTTTTAGATATTATATTACTTAGAAAATAATTACAAATATTAGACAATTAATTAATAGTTTTATATAATATAAATAAAATTAAAATAATTTTAAATTACATATTTAAAGTCCTATTTTAAAAAAAATAAAATAGAAAAATTATTAATTCGGGTGGAAGTAGTAATGTGTCAATAAAATATTTTTAGATGTTATATTACATTAGAAAATAATTGCAAATAATAAAGACTTAATTAATGATATCATAGAAATAATAAAATAGAGAGGTGAATAATAGTTCTCCAAATTTGGAGAACTACTATTCACCTCTCTATAAATTGAGTATAGAGGGTAATATAGAGGGGGGTTGGAGTGGACATTCTCTATTTTACTCTCCAAATATAGAAAATGGAGAGTAAAATAGAGGTGGGTTGGAGATGGTCTAAAGGATGTGATATAGTGATTGAAGTTGCTCTTCCCTCAACCAAAAGTCTTAGATTCGAGCCTTAGATATGGAAAAATCTTTAGTAGAAAGCCTTCCCCCGAGTGAAGCCCTATGCGGCGTGAATCAGATTAGTCGGGCTCCAATATGTTACAGGGCACCGGATTGAAAAGAAGAAAAAACACCAGAAAACTTGTTGTCTTTCACTAGTAGTCATGGTGATGAACAAAGTTATATATAGTTGCCATGTTCATGGTGCTTTTGGCCTTAGGTATTTCAGGCCATTCTTCCAATATGTTCAGTGACCATACGTAAAATTAACCCGAAAAAAGTTAGAAGATCAAGCAAAATTGAGGACTTTTATTATAGAAACAAGTACACAAGGGTTCCCAATGAGGAATAATACAGGAAAACTAAACTACAAATAACAACTTTTGAATTCAAAGTTCATCTGAACTATGACCATTTTGAAAATGGCAGCCTCCAATCTTTTTTTCTCAAGGGCTGTAATACTTAGAACTCAAGACTATGTAAACAAAAGGCCGCCGCTTACTTGGGCAACCCAGTATCAGGGTGGAGGAGAGCTTGGCTGTCATCACTTATCAAAACCGGACCTCTACCAGGTCGTGTGCAGATGAAGTAACTAATTTCGCCTTTGTATTTCTGAGCTGGAACCTTGTCTTTGATTTCTGGAGGCGGAGGCAACGCTTCAATGTCCTTTATATCCTGAATTCCAATATCCTCCATTAATGATTTATCACCGATGACGTAGCTGGATAGAGGAAGAAGCAGTTAGTATGATCATCAATCAATACCATATGGTCTAGAACAATTCATCCTATGGAAAAAATTGGAAACTTTTGATAGTGAATGTACCTGTTTAGATCAGTTTCTGAATTTGGAGGGAAGTGGAAAAGCAGCCTCTGAAGCAGAAGTGCAGCGGATGTTCTGTTACGTGCAATTAGGACTGCATTTGGCCCTGCGTCGAAAGTGTATGCAACCTGGCAACATTTATTATACTCGGTGACAAGGCCAAATACATTTACTAATGCAACTGTAAACCTACTTTAGAAGTCAAATAGCAGGACATTAGGTTTTCCAGACCCCAATAGTTCATAGTCAAACACTCAAATTGTCGATCAGTACCGAGAAAAGGCTTGAAACGGATAGATTTTCTTACTTCACTTGATATGGAGTCAAGATCTCAGTTGTAACAGATATTATGAAGTAACCGGAAAGCAGTAACCGTAAAACCGGCTCAAGACCAGGGGTAGTTCAGTTGGAATATAATCCAGTTTGCAGACTCTTCAAATAGGAAGGTAGATGGATTTGAGGAGAGAGATGCAATATATATTTAAAAAATGAAACAAAAAATTCCAGTTCAGAAGGAAAATCACTATTCTCTTTCAAATATCTAATATCCACAATTCTGGCTCAAGCATTGAATTCTACAACAGATTTCTCAGGCATTCTCAAAACTTACCTCCGAAAGAGGGGTGGTGAAAAATAGGGGTGTGACAAACAAAATCATGCAAGTATGCATTAGTGAAAGGTTGTGGTAAAGTAAAAAACCTGTGGAGTTCCTTCTGAACGGTTCCATTTCTCAACACAGCTGATTATCCTGAAAATTAAACACACCATCAGGACTTATTTTTTCCTATTCTCGACATCAGTAAAAACAATCATCAAGTTCAGTACTTCTGTTAAGAATAAGAAGTTCCACACACTTCATGTTAGTAACTTGAAGTTAAGAGAACTTGCCTATGAGATGTGTCATTCATGTAGAATATAGGAGGGCTAGTATCCAGGCAGACTGCATGAAACTGATTGCTGTCTGCACAAGTCAAATGAGTGAAAGTTGCAAAATCACGTTTTTGTATGGCTTCTTCCATCTGAATTATTCACTTTGGCACTACTTCCTGAAAAATCGAATATAAGATGAAAAATTATACTTTGAATACAACTCTCACCAGTTGAACAGAGTTTAAATAAAGACCAAGTGAAAATGTGCTTGGAAGATTTTGAGGACGCTAATTGAAGATGCAGAATCTAAATGTAATCAAGAGTCCAAGAGTCCAGACAAATGAAATACCTTTGCCCTGTGTTCTATAAGTGCACTAGTTCCAACAGTCTCACGCATTCCGGAGGTGCTACTTGTTTCCTTCTGCCGTGAGCACACCTGAATATACAGCGATTCAATAAGAATCAAATCTTTTTTGACATATGTATTTTATTGTGGAAAAAACAGAAAAAGTGTCCCAACGGTTAGTATGTGTGTGATTGTCTTTGTCAATCTGTAGTGAAGAATGTACACAAAGATTAGGGAGGAGGGGACAGCATAAAATTTTGAAGAAATGACATGGAAGTATAAGTTGAAACTTAGAAATGATGAAACTATAAGATGGCTGATTAAACGGAAAATAAAATAAATTAAGGAGCAGGTAAAAGTACATGATTAGATTATACGAATTGAAAAACCTTCATAGTGTAAGCAATAGTTGAAAATAAGAACAGAATACTAGCACGATATTAATTGCTCAATCTTTTGGAGGAACAATGATAAAGTGGATGGATAAGTACATGCCACAGCAATGATGATAACAAGCTCATCCCAGTGCTTCTCATCAACAAGTGGAACAGCAATGCTATCGCTTCCATTATCCTCCTACAAGTATCCAGGGAAATGGATTACAACAATGCTGAGAAGATAAGATATCTGTCAACGGAAGCACAAGACAAGAACTCATGAAGCGGACGTACTTTTCCCATTACCCACTTGACAAATCCTCCATATAAGCTTCGACATGCACTTCCTGAACCTTGCCTGAAGTGAATAACCAAAGTAGTCATTTTGATTATTTATCTGACCTATTGAACCTCAGTTATCATAGGGTAACCTAATAACAAGACCATTGGAACAGAGAAAAAAAAAATTATCAATAGAATTCATAGGACCAATGAAATACATACCAACAAGCTAAAGGAATTACTTACGACTGATAATTTACCTTAATATTGCAGAAAGCCTCCCGTTGTCCTCTTGCACATTCATTAACTTTGCAAGAGAATAAACTACATAGATGAAACAGAAATTAGTTGTACTCCTTTTTGAAGTATCGGATAATTTTTTTTAGAGAAAGCATAGATGCATGAAGAGGAGAGAACTAGGTCCAAAAAGAGCAACCGAAAAAAAGCTAGAGGAAAAAAACTAATTCAATGAAAAGGGTATTGATGTGTGAGATGTGTTAAAATGGAGTCATGTTGGTGAAGATTCATATAGCGGACCCCAACTTGTTTGAGGTTGAGGCGTAACTGTTTATGTGTAGTATGTTATACACTTATCAACACAAAAATCATAAGATGGGTTTCACTTAGATACATTGCTTACTCATTGTCATCGAAATTTCATTATATATTTAAACAAGGATTTATAATGAGAATATGCTAACAAAAGATCAAATACAATATTGATGAATATTTACCTACTTGTGGACACAAATATGTATCATAGGTGAACCGAGGAAATCTATTACCAATAATAACTAATCCAATACATGAATTAGAAAGGAGGTTGTAACCCAAAGCAGCTCAAATGCACAGATATAATGCAGTACTTTATCACATAGCTAAAGAATGTATTACTAAGCAAAAAGTATTCTATTAAAAATAAGCTCTATAGTTTCCCTAACCAGTCCATTCTTTACTGACTACTTACAAGATATGACAGTTCAAATAATATGTTTACAGAAAAATAAGTTGCAGGAGAAAGGAAATAGTAAAAGGAAGCTCTGATCGATTTGAATTTGCATTGGGGAAGCTCATAGTTACAGTACTTGATTAAATTGAACTATATATGGCTGAGAAACTTAGAAAAACATAATGGACAGCATGTGAACAAATAAAAGCTTGCAATATCCCATTAGCTAAACTATTCTGTCACTTAAAATTATTTTGATCCTCAAGCAGAATAATAGTTTATGGATAGAGAATGTTATCCTATATGCATTGTTACAAGCTAGAGAAGGTACTTAAAACTTTCTGGAACACTCTAGAAAGGGGAAAATGCACAAGTACCCCCCTAGACTAAGACCGAAATCCCAGAGACACACCTTAACTAAACTAAGGTCCTATTACCCCCCGAACCCATTTTTTTTGTAATTTTGTGCACCTTTTTGGCTTACGTGGCATCCAAATATCTCCCACGTGCCTCAATTGCGTGGAGTCACGGAGTGTGCCATGTAAGACAAAAGGTGTACAAAATTACAAAAAAAAAAAAAGTTTAGGGGGTAATAGAACCTTATTTTAGTTAAGGTGTGTCAATGGGATTTCGGTCATAGTGTAGGGGTACTTGTGCATTATCCCCTCTATAAAGATACAATGAATCACTTTTTGTTTGCTTTGAAGTCAAATCACAGATTAAGATACAGGCAAGCCCTAAAAGATCCATTTCATATGTTGTGGACTCCAATAACATCCCATATTATTACAACAAATAAGGTAAAATAAGAAAATTCAAAAAGCTTTGCAAGCACAAGTTGTGCAGCATATAAGCATTTATACAAATGCTCGTCAGAGAAGGACAATATTTTCATCTCCTGCAGCCATTAGGAGGACTCAATTTAACAGCCACTGAAGATCAAACAAACGAAATAGTGAAGCGACAAACAAATACAGAATTCAAGTAACAAAGAAATAGTTAGTAGTACCTAGGCAGGCAAAACCAGCAGCTGAGGAAGCCAATCCTGCAGCAGTAGGAAAATTATTATAAGAGGCAACATGCACGTGAAGATTCTCCCAATCCTTTTTTGTGATTTTGATACCCTTCTTCTCATCCTCAACATCATTAGCACGAGCTCGAATTTCCCTAAGACAGTTCTGGTATCTGCCTCCAGAGAGGGATATTTCCTAGAAGAACCAGCAAAAGTAAAATTAGAAAGGATCAAAGAATACCTCCAAACAAAATTAGAGAAATATTTACACTATTTCCAAAATCACAAAAATTAATAAATCTGCACTAAAAGGCGTATCTTACTAAAGCAGCACATAGTAAAAGAACAATCATGCACTCTCTCTCAACCCCAAAATGGAAAAAAGGTAATTTAGCTGCTTCCTCTGTCTCAATTTAGGTGACACAATTTCCTTAGTCAATCTAAAAAGAAATATAGATTTCTTATTTTTTTTGGTTTTTAATACAGTACTTGCATTGGGGCCCGATTGATCCGGATTTGTGTCGTGTAAGGTCATTGAAGGAGGAAGCGCTCCCTAACCAAAATATTTCCATATCCAGGGGTTTGACCCCGAGATCTCTGGTTAAGCATGGAAGGACTATCCATTCCACTATAACCCTTGTTAGCTCGTCTTTCTATTCCATCTATTTCAATTTATTTATCCTACTATCTTTTTTAGTTCGTTTAAAAAAGAATGTCTCTTTCCTTTTTGGCAGCTCTTTAATTCTAACTTTCCATATTACATGTTTAAGACCACTAGATTATAGAGTATTTTAATAATTTTACATATCTTTAGTTTAAGATCAAAAGATTAAAAAATCTGCTTTTACTTTCTTAAACCCCGTGTCAAGTCAAAACTAGACAAACAAATTGAAACAGAGAGAGTAAGAATTTATCTTTAAGCTTATTTTTACCCTTTAAATAATGCTTTGTATCCACAAAAATTTCCAATTTATTTTAAACCACAAGTTTCAAATGTATCTCTTTTTACTCTTAAACACCATGTCACCATCAAAACACCTTCCCATAAATTGGCACAGAAGGATTAACAAATTCCAACAAAAATGAGGACTTCTATCGTATGAAATGGAGAACCCAATTCCCTATTCCTTACTTAAACCTCCTTCATTCTACTATATGTAGTCACATACAGCTAAAAGACACTTAAAATCATGGGCAGAGCTAGTAAGGTCCTTGGGGTTCATCGGATCCTCCTTCGGAGGAATTTTTATTTATTTATATTTGATAACCGAGAAATTCATCTGTGACCCGCTATTTGGACCAATCACAGCCATTTAAACTCGGTGGATAATGAGCCCACCCCTTTACCATTCTCCACTTAAATACCGGGCTTCACTTTGCGTGGTGTGCGGCTTGAACCTGCGACCTAAGCCACAAATCCTTCACCTTTTGCCACTCGAGCCAAGCCTTGGGGGCCGTTCGGAGGAAAATTATATTGTTTATATATGATTAAAATGATTTTTTTCTGATACATAGTATATGTTGAACCTCTTGGACTTCCTCATCTTCATATTTTTTTTCACCCTTAATGAAAATCCTAGCTCTGCCAGCTTAGAATGTTGCACTATTAAACCATATCAGCTTACAATCTTGCATGTAGCAGCTAAAACATTTAAACTCATAAAACACTAATCTTTTTTCCAATATCACAAAAATTAATCAAACCCCATTAACAAATAGTAATCAAAATCATAAAATCACATTTAAAAATTTATTAAAGAAATTACCTTGCCATTAAGCCACATTCGATCTTGATTAAAAGCAGGACTAACAGCAACAGTAGTAGTAGTACAAAGATGTGCAGGATCAAGAGTTACACTAATACTATCATTAATTGCAAGAATTAGGTTTTCATCTCTTTTTCCCCAATATTTAATCACAGCAATGTTAGTGGGTGTTTGTGCTGTTACCATCAAAACCCATTTTTGAGATTCATCCGCCATGGCCAACTAATTGAAGAAAAAAAAAAAGAAATTTCTGGGATTTGGATCAAAATTTGTGAAATTTATTTGATATTTTTGTTACATATTTATACATTTTACATGATATTCATATGTATGATTGCTTATAATATAGAATAAAAATAGGCTAAAAATATAACCTCCTTTATTGAATGAAAATGTTTTTTTTTTTTTAATTTCTAGGCGGCACATTTGTGTGTTTGGGGTCCATACTTTTGAATAGGCTATTTATTTTGTATACTAGATATAGGACCCCGTGCCAGCACGGGGCCCAATATATATATATTTTTTTATTTTAATTTATATCATATTATGGAATTTGAGAAGTTATTGAAATTTTTATATGATTTTTAAAAATATTTTAAATTTTTAGCTATTGTGATTTGTAGTACTTTTTTTTAACATAATTTTGAAAAAAATATTTATTACTCTGTTTGTTCTAATTTATGTGGCACACGCAGAATTTCAAATATTAACCATTTTTTATATGTCTCTTTAATATATTAAGTTGTTAATTATTGTATTTTATTGTACATTTTGAACCTAATTTTTTAATAATATATGTTATTTGCCATGTCCCAATTTATGTGACATTAATTGATAGATTTGTTGGAGTCGAGAGATTTATTTTGTTAATTATTGTAATTTATAGTTTTCTTTTCCGTCAATTTCAAACAATATATGTTGTTAATTGATAGAATACTTTTAATGTAATTTTAAAAAAAAAATATGTGTGACTCTCCATGTCCCAATTTATGTGGCACATGTAAAGTTTTGACAATTAACCAAAATTTTAATA
>JAJOOF010019223.1:0-31693 GCA_029582545.1 Solanum lignicaule
TTGTCTCCTCAAATTGTCAAAAGAACGTACTGCCAAATTCTAAATTCCAATTTCAACTTCGCCAAATTTCCCTTCCTAATTCAATTAAATTGTATTTTTATAATTTGCATTCTATATTCTAACAATATGGTTACAATTAATATGAAAGTTTGAGATTTCCTTACCAGCACTGTATTAGCTAAGTCGGTTCCTCGCCTCCGACTCCACGCCTCCAGGTGAGTTTCTATTCTACTCTTCTTTTCTTAATACTTAAGTATTAAAAACTGACAAGCCCTACTACTTATTCTATTAAATAAATAATGGATTTAGCTCATTAGCTATCAATTAAAAATTAATTATTTAAAATTATCCGGCAACTAAACAATAGTAATTAACAAATAGCTCATAAATTTCCAAACCAACTTCACCGACTAATTCTAAATGAATTGGGACAACTATTGAGAGAGGTAAAACGGTAATTTTACGAAAATTTCCAAAAATGACCTTATGGGTCGTTACATTATCCACCACTAAAAATCATGTTCGTCCTCGAACATAAGGAAGAAGGAAGAATAACTGATTTTGCCAAAAGTCTAAGTTATGACCTACCAGCCGATGTTCATCTCTCTAAGTGATCTCCTCCTTAAGACTATTCCATCAAGATCAACTACTAAGAACTGAACTTTCAAATCAAACTTTGAAATATCTACAAATCAGGAATGATTATCAAGCCACACACTAACCCATGAACTCAAACTAAAGTGAAACCCATTGGACCATAACACAACCATCATGATGAGTCCTTTTCTAACACAATCAAGATAATATTCTGAATCGATACCGGATACAACCAGAAGTGAACTTTAACCAACCATCACATACTCATGATGCACAAACCATCAAATGATCTTATCAATATTTCCTTTTCACAACACAATCTTTTCACGAGCTTAAGTTATAAAAATTAGATATTTAGACATCAGGTACCAATCAAGGGAGGATCAAGGTTATCTAACCCAAAGAAGAACAAGATCAAGTAACCAACTAGCAAGCAATACACCCAAGTATACAGAATCTCTAACAACATTGTCAAAAGTGCTAGACCAGTGGTATACTTTTACTATCCCAAACAACATTAAATCTTCCATAACTGAAATGACCAAGTTTGCCCAAAGATCCTACCCTATCAAGAGGACATATGAGGATCGGTACATCCGATCCATCACTAGGAATTCACCCATAAATGTGGAAACACACGTAATATAAGTAGGGAATCATACTCCAAATAGTGTCCAGTACAAAGAAGGTGGTCACATAAGAATATACGAAACCAAGGTTAAATAACACAAGATACTCTTTTCATAGTGTCCATATCATTATTTCCATTCGGTTGACTCCATCTCTTTGATTTTCTAGCTACCCACAATCACCAGTTTGGCTCCCATTAAGATCGTACTCATATTTGATTTATCAGGCCTCACATACTCTTCACTTGACTCCACTGAAGCCTACATCCCCAATACTAACAAACAACCTAACCACACCAACCACTTACATTACTCTCAAACTGTCATTAGTATGAAAGTCTTCTTAGCAAACATATTGTAGCCTCTAAAAAATTCAAAATAAGGCTCTCTCTCTTTCCATGTAAGCATTCCATGACAGATACGGGTCACACCCAAGGATGATAACACTAATTTTAAAACTGAATGTACTCTCTCATAGAGGTAAAGCTATTGAATTATACCCAATGTCAACTCCACGCAATCTTTTACATACCAAGTTTCAATTACCATTCAACCTATCATATACCTCATCTCAAAACTTAGAGAGGTTCTTTGTCACCCTAATTATTTTGTATACTATGAGCACATAACCTCTATTTACCAGCAAATGTCTATGTAACGCAATAACACAATCTATGTAGTCGAATAATAATAGTCTGTATCATCCCATCAACAAAGTAGTTTCAATCCCCTCGAAATCCTCATTATTCATGTAAAACAGTAAGTCCACACTGTTGAACATCAATAAGTTACCTATCATAATTTGAACAATCTAGCTCGACATAACCACATAGAATCTTTCATACATCACTGCTTGTCACCCAAACAAAAACTCAATACTTAGAAAAGTCGATGATACATTCCTAGTAAGTTTGTACCAAACTAGTTCACATCTAAACTCATAGGTAAAAATCAATAAATCCTTCAACTACAAACCAAATGCTTATACAAGAGGTTTACTCCTTCACTCTTCTTAAATTCTTCCCATGACACAAATTCTAAATATCTTTAACCCTTCAATACACTAGACTCTTGTTCCTTTTGTTGACTTGCTCACGCCAATCTTATCATTTGACCAACAACCCATGATATTTTTACCTTATCCTCTAAATCAAAACATTACGTGAAACCCCCCTTAGGTATAACAATCCAAAGTAACCAAAATTACTATCCAAATATTTTTAAGTCCTTCTAAATGCTTCATACTCAATGTGATCAATCATTCCTTACCTTACCAATTCATACCTTGACAAAACACACTACCACAAATCTAAACTAACAATGAAAAATTTGAATTTTGAATCCAATTGTGTAACATAATCCCATTATCTATCAACATTAGTTCATACCTTGATTTTTTTAATTTTTGAATTCACATATCTTAGCTTACCATTGATCGTCTCTCCATCGACCTTATCATATCTTTCGCTAAAAATTCAACCATACTCATTATCAAACTCAAAACCACAAAAGAACTTATCATCACACTTGAACTGAACGTCTGTACACTCCCTTCTCAAGTTTTATCCAGTACTTATTAACCAATTGATGAACTCGTGACACTATTACCATAACCAGAGCAAAATGAATGAAATCACGTGTCTCTGAACCTAGTTCTCAATACCTTTGAAGATAACTCTTTAGCCATTGCAATAAGAGAAAATATACTTACTCTCACCTCTTTCTGAAGGCTCCATTATATCCCACACTTTTTCATTATAACTCTAGCTGCTTTAAATTTTATCCGAGCGAAGTCCCTACATATTCTTAGACTTTCCATACAACCACATTACTCACCAAATAATGGAAAACCACAACATTATATACTTGCTAGCCATTATTACCATACAAAATTCGTTTAACCAATAATCCTTATCATATAGTTGCATTTTAATCACAATTTCATCACAAATTCTTATTATCGTTGTGCTCATTAGACACTTTCCTCATCTCGAAGTCAACTTTGTCATCGACATGAAATCTCAAACCCAGCTATACCAATCAAATTCAAAAGACTAACTCAATTTTTATATGTGAGATCTTGATTTTGAGCAATAAAAAAAGATAAAGATAAAAATTGAGGAAATTTTTTTGAAGAAAGAAGAGTTTTGAAAAAGAAACAAATATAGTAAAGAAAATAAATTTGAATCCTCCTAGGTATAAAATTGTTGCATGTGAGGCGTTTTGTTGTGAAATGAGAAAAAGTGTACATTGGTTTGAAAAAAGATGAAAAGTGGTGAAATCTGGAAATGAAAGAGTTGTTGTGTGTAGTGTTCGAGGATGGTGTAGTTATTTTTACCAAAATGATATCCTAACCTTCCCTAAACCTACATTACAAGCTTGATAAAATCTTTTATGATCTCCAACTAGATGAATTTGAGTCAGTGATGATTGAAATGAGGGCAAACCTATGGTGCAGTATTTGCGTTCATGACATGTTTCTTTGTGAGTGTAATTGTTTGTGCCATTTTCTCTTGTTTTTTAAATACTTTGTGTGTTTCGGAAAGTTTCCTTTCTTGTGAGGGAGTGTAAATTGAGATAGTGATGATTATTAAAAGTACTAATTAAGTCAAATGAGCATGTGGAAGAACTAGTGAATTAGAGTCACCTCTTGAGTTTGAGTTCCTCTCGCTTAATTATTCTTGGTTTTTAAATATTTGATATGAGAAATGAGGAGAGTTCTTAGGTGAAAATTTTGCATGTGGTAACTATTTGTTAGTACGAACCGAAGTCACATTCTAGTTCTTAAGGGATCACTAGTATGCTTGATTTAAATAGGTTCTTGATGCTTTGATTCTATCTTGCATGAGGACAAGCAATAGTTCAAGTTTGGGGGTGTGATAAATGGGTATTTTTTCCAACTTATCTTGTCTTTAAGCTTATGTCTTTGTCTTATTTAGATGAGAACTGGTGTTTTAAATGTGGTTTTCTTCATATTTGCAAGAAAATGAAGTGAAGAATGGAATTAGATGTTATTTGAAGAAACCAAGAGAAATTGAGGCTAAAAGAGGACTAAATGTTGAAAATTGAACTGGCTGAAACTTATTCATCGCAACTGCATACTCAACAGATTGCGATCATGGTGAACTTAAATTGTCACGCCTTGAGCCTACACCATGGACATAACTGGCACTTGAGAATAATTTTTGGCCCCAAGCGAACCCTTGGCCAGGCTAAACTCTCAGCGGAAGACTTACTTAACATAAGATGAATTTAAATATAAAGCTTTAACTCAAATGTCTCAAATGATTAACTCAGAATATTATAGAATATTCAACTAGCTAGAAATACGCAACTCAAGTATTTAAAACATTTAACAAAATAAATGAAATAGACTTTTCAAATCTACTGTCTATCAATGAAGCCTCTAAATGACAAAGATGGAAGTCAGGACAAGACCTACGACATCCTAACAAAAATTAAAAGTAAATGCAATCTTCATTAAGCAAGGAGGCTCACCAAAGCTAACTCGAACTACAAGTGGTTTTAACGAAGCGCCTGTTGATGACCCTACATACCTGTATATGCATCATAAAAGATATAGGCCAAATGGCGTCAGCACAAGGAATGTATGAGCATGTAAGGGGAATTCTAAAGCATAAAAATAATCTTCAACTAATACAAAAGAAACATACTTACCTCTTCTGAAACTCACTCAACTCAACTCAAACTCCCGACAAGAATAGGATACTCAACTCAAGGAAAAAATACTGATCTCAAAGGTAAGATACTCTACTCGAAGATACTCAACTCAATGATAAGATACTCAACTAAAAGGTAAGATACTCAAGAATAAAGCAACAATAAAAGATCCAATATATGAAAACCTTTTAAAACAGTAGATAATAACTCAATTGCATGTAAAATACTATAATAACTTTATTGTATGGAAGAATACAATAATAACTCAATTGTATATTAAAATACAATAATAATTCTTGTTTGGGAGATTCTCTAACTAACAACCATCACCGTGAACTATGTGATGATACATCGTCTTGCCCACGTTTCCAGAACTGTCCAATAACTTGCCGAAGTATAAGATATCCTCAACTAAGTGGATCCACTAAGCTATGCTTTAAAAATAATAAGGAATCATCTAAAAAGTATGACCCTTTTTACCCATGTTGGTATACATATTTTATAAGGACTTTGAGTTGTCTGAACTCGTCCCCATATCAATGCTCAATACAACTCCCAATAATATAACTTACGCGCATATGTTTAAAAATATTTCCTTGTCCTAAAACATTGAGATTATTACTCAAAAAGTTCTCTTAAAAGAGACAGTGCTCAAAACTCCTCATGAACTCATTTGGAAATCGAAATTTCCTCTCATCTTAAATGTAAAAACATTTATTCTTGGGAATACTTAGTTCCCATATATTCATTTTGAAAAATGAAACTCAACTATCCTAATCCTCATCTCCATTTACTCAAGTCTGAAAACAAATTATAAATAATTGTAAAAGCCAAATCAAAATCGGGTTCATGCCGAATTATGGACGTGAATGACTGAATTAAAGGTTTTCAATAAACATATATAGAACTCAATACTCAGAACTCAACAACTCCAGAACTCAATGACTCAATGATACTACTCATCTCAATAATGCTTGACTCATAGGGTGCATGCAAAATTATGGGTATGAACAACTCAACACAAGAACCTTGATGTATAACATATGGTAGTCCCTTAATTAGGAATATCATCTCAAAGGTATTTGGAAATCAATACTCAAGAACTTAGAACTCAAAGGAATTTGGAAATCAGTAGTCCCTCTGAATAACCTTCAATTCATAGAGTTCATGAAAAACTTGAATCAAGGGTGTCAATGAAAATATAGAACTCATGGGTAGAACCTCTTCTCATTCTCGTACTTACTTCCTCAAAACTTAGCTCAAATTGATAGTTAATCTCAAAGGAGTCACAATTTAACTCAAAGCCATTCTTAAACTCTACTCTTAACTCTTTCTTGAATTTGAATTATGAATTCAGACTTAAAATTAATGATATGCAGGATCTCATGAAGATTAAATGTAGTTTAGTGTAGTTAGAATTAGAAAGGAGTGAAGGTACACTTTAAAAACACTCAGATGGCACAAAGGAAGGAAAAAGGATGGGGGCAGGACACACTGGCACACTAAGTGGCATGGGGCGCCAACCCTTAAACTACAGAACCAACTTTCTGGCACACTTCTGGTGTGGCGCGCCAACCCCCTTCCTAGAAAATTCGACAAACTTTCTTCTTCAATTTTTTGGCCCTAATTCACCATGAAACGAATTGTTTCTTTCAAAATGTCTTAGATTCATTTACCCAATTAATTACATGAAAATCTACTCAAATATTTCTCAAGAACAATATTCATGAACAAGATACTAGGCTTAAGAATTCAACCAACAATCATAATTCAAGAATGAAGACCAACACCTCAAAAATTTCATTAATAACCTCAATATACTTAATCTCATGGATGAATTTTAAAGTGGAAACTCATGATTGGCGTGTGGGTGAATGAACACAACACTATGAAAACTTACATACCTCTTGAGGTATCAAATCCTTGGCGAAATCCCTCGAAGATTGAAAGAATCTTGAACGCTTGAAACTTTTCTCCCTTTTTCTCCTCTTAAACTCCTCTCAAAAACCCTAAGTGCATTTAGGAATAACTACAACTAATTCCAACCAGTTTAGACCCCTAAAATATTACAAAAATCATTTAAAGCGGATGAGGTTGGAGAAAGACCAAAATACTCCTCACTAATTCGGGTAAATTTCCTTAACTGGAAAAGCTGAACTCAAATGGGCATATCTCCCTCATCCGAACTCGGATTATAGAAAACTTGGCGGCATTGGAAAGAATACTTAGAGATATTTCATTTGATATCTTACAGCCAAGTGATTCCGCGGAGCTAAGATAGATCGCCTAAAGTTACAAACCTTGAGGATGCTGAGTATCAAGGCATAAGGGTGATAGAAGAGACCAAAGGGCGGCTCACCGAGTGGTTCGGCGAGCCCGACTTACTTTGCTAATTGACTTTTCACAACACATTTTTGGCGACTATAAATACGTTTTTGAACATTTAGATGAGTATCTTGGATCTTATCTTTGATCTAATACCCTTTAGAACAATTTTTTTATTAAGTTTTGAGCATCTGGAGACAGTTTTCTCTAGTTGTTCCTTAGCTTTAAAGGATTGAAGAAATCCACTTTTGAGAATTTGGAAGTGGGTCTTTGAGAACATTTAAATTGGAGAATTGTGAAGACGAAATCACTCTTACCCAGTTGATGGATAATCAATTTGTTAACAGTTTTTACCTTTTTATGATGTCTAACTAAAACCCCAATTCTTGGGGTGTGATTATGTAATTATGGGTTGATTTAGCTGATGGATATTGCTAGTTGTTAGTTTAAATGCTATTTAAAAGTGAGTTTAATCATTAATTGTGGTTTAATTGAAGAATTATAGTTGCAAATTTAGTTCTATGTTTGTGTGCTTGGCTTGCTCGAGAGAGAGGTTTTAGAACTAAAATTATTGATTGATGGTTTGTGGGTATTGGGTTGACTTGGTTTTAGCTCGAGAGAGTGAATCCTAAACCCAATCGCACACATTCAGCTCGAGAGAGTGAATGGATTAAGGTGTGGGTTGTTCTTAATTTGCACGCTTGTTGATGTTAGAGAGAATTCAACTTGATTCGGGGTAAATTGTTCGAGAAAAGATTACCTCCCTTATAGACTAGCCTACTCACTAATATCTACCAATTTACTAATAGTTGCAATTACCCATATATCTATATTATCTTATAGTCGATCACATCCCAAGAACCCGTCTCACTATTGTTAATTCATATTGTTGTGACTGTTTTTTGTAGTGGATAATCAAAACCAAAACCCCTATTTGACATTCGTATCACCCCTTGATTTGAATAATGTCTTTATTCGATAAAATTTATTCCTATGACTGATTTGACCGCATGTATACTTCCCAATAGAATCTGGAACATGTACCTCTCCCTGTGTGATTTGACCTCAACTCATTTAGTTGGGTTTTATACTAATTTGCGATCGTTGAACACCTAGAATTGGATGAGGTGTGCTTAAAACGTTAAATCAAAATGACGTCGCTGTCGGGGAGTGGTGTTGTTTGAAATTCTTTTGGTGAAGTTGAATTGTGATCATGTTAGTCATAGTTGAATCTACTTACTTTTAGTTTTGGTTTTTGTATTGCTGTTTAAAACAGAGGAAATGAGAGTCAACGGAAGCAGTGGTAGCCAAGTGAGCCACAAAGATGACATAGGAAATCTCATTGATGGCAATGAACCAAATGTCAATGACCCAAACTAATGGGTGGAGTTTGTGCCATTCGTTTGCCTCCAGCTGAACGGAACGCTTTGTTCCACATTACAAGCACCATGTTGAACATCTTACAATTGAAAGGGTTGTTTTCTGGGATTGCTCATGAGGATCCCCATGAGCATATAAGGAACTTTGTTGCTGTTTGCGGATCGTTCTCCTTTAAAAACATATCTCAAGAGTTGGTCAGGCTGAGGTTGTTCCCATTTTCTCTAATGGAAGAAGCGTGCAAGTGGTTGGCAGAGATGCCAAAAGATTCCATCACTTCATGGGAAGAACTTATTACCGCATTCCAAGTGCGATTTTTCCCTTCTTCGAAGATGATAACTCTTCGGGACAACATTCAAAGTTTCAAGAGTTTGGAGGGTGAGCCAATCCATGAGACCTGGCAAAGGTTTAAGAAGATGGTGTTGCAATTCCCAACTCATGGATTGCCTGACAATGTAGTGCTACAACACTTCTATAGAAGCCTCGATTCTTTAGGAGGTTTGATGAACCTTATATGATAGCAGCCCAACTCCTTGACGGCATGACCAAGATTAATCGGACATGGTACACCCGTGAAGTTCAAGTGTCTCCTCTGACGTACAAATTGACAAAGGAACAGATTAAAAAAGATCAAGAGAGAGACCAAAACATGGCAAAAATGATGACCTAGCTAGACATGTTGGCCAAGAATGTCATAGGTGCTGGTAATCATAATTCTCGGTAATTGGTCCAACCTATCCCCGCTTAACGATGTAGTTAGGTTGCTTGTTATTGTAGGCGATTAGAGGTCAGTAGACCATAATCATATATTTACCCTTGTGATCATTGATTTCGTAGTTGATAAATATCCATTTTATAAGATAATTTGCATGATTCCTGAAGTGAGCTACAACCTTGGACTTTGCCAAATCATTGTTTAAACCCTTTAGAAATTGAATCGCTTTTGTTAAGATTTTACTTGAATTATAGTTATAAAACCAATCACTCTATTCATTAGGTCCATAAATTTCGTCGGGGCATTAATCAACCCAAATGACATAACCACAAATTCATAGTGACAATACCGGGTCCTAAAGGACTTCTTGGGAATGTCAACCCCTCTTACCCTTAGTTGATGGTAACCCGAATGAAGATCTATTTTGGTGAAATAGTTAGCCCCTTGAAGTTGATCAAACAAGTCGTCAATCCTCGGTAGGGGATACTTATTCTTTATGGTCACTTTGTTTATTTGGCGATAGTCGATACAGATTCTAAGAGACCCATCCTTTTTTCGAACAAACAATACCAGAGTACCCCATAGAGAGATACTCGGTCGAATAAAGCCTTTGTCTAACAAATTCTTGAGTTGCTCCTTCAACTCTTTCAACTCGGCCAGAGCCATTCTATAAGGAGGAATGGAGATAGGTTGCATGTCTGACATGAGATCAATGCCAAATTCTATTTCATGTTAGGGTGGAATATCGGGCAAGTCATCGGGGATGACTTCTGGAAATTCATTCACCACCAGGACCGACTCTAGAGAAAGGGTTTCGGACTCAACATCCATAACCTTAACTATATGGTAAATACACCTCTTGGAGATCATTTTCTTAGCTTTGAGACAAGAAACAAATTGACCTCTAGGGATAGAATTTCCCCCTTTCAACTTTAAATTGGACTCATTTGGAAATTGGAACTTTACTACCCGAGTCCTACAATCAATAGAGGCATAACAAGCATGACACCAATCAATACCCAAAATCATATTAAAATCTAACATGTCTAACTCCACTAAATCCTCTAAGGTAAATTTATGGGACAGAGAAATAGGACAACTCCTATAGACTCTTTTTTCCACTGCCGAGTCACCTACCGGGGTAGACACCGAAAAATGTTCTTCTAACACATCAGAGAATATTTCAAACTTCATAGCCACAAAAGGTGTAACAAATGACAAAGTGGCACCAGGGTCTAACAATTCATATATATCAATAGAAAAGATTTGTTACACACTGATCACAACATCTGGGAGCTCTCTTGGTCACCTCGGGATTGAAGAGCATAAAAGCAATTTTCTTGGGAGCATCAGAATTTGAACCACTAGGAGGGACTTACTTAACCTCTTTTCCTTTAGCCTTTAGCATGGTACAATCTCGCAGCATATGACCGCTCTTCCCACAACTATAGCAACCATCCGTGCCAACTAGCCACTTACCATCATGTTTCTTGCCACACTTGGAACAAGTAGGCCTTACCATAGATGATCCACCACTTTTGCCTCCTTGAGATTTAGGGTTAGATACCCTATCTTTGTTGACCCTTTGAGAACTAGAGGAGCCTTGGTTGGGGAACCTTCTCTTGAACCTTAGTCTACCATGACCCTTGAATTTAACCTTAAAAGAATTTCCATCATCGGACCTTGCCCTTTTCACATCTCTATTCTTCTTCCTAAGCCTTGACTCCTAAACTTGTTGAGCATAAAAGATTAGATCTGAGATATCCATAGTGTCATATAGCATTGCCGCACGACATTATTCTTCAATCAAGTCGGGCACACCCGTTACAAACCAACTCATCGCACCCCTCGGATTACACACCAAAGAAGGAGCATACTTGGACAACTTAGTAAATTTTAGAGAATATTTGTGAACACTCATACCTCCTTGACGAAGGTTGATAAATTCCTCCACCTTTGCTTCCCTCTTCTGTCGACGAAAGAACCTATCAAGGACTGCTTTCTTGAACACCTCCCAAGGGACCTGCTTCCACCAGCCTATTATTATTCCACTGAGTATACCACACTTGGGCCACATCCTTCGATTGATAAGTGGCTAGCTGTGAATTCTCTATAGAAGCTACCCCCATAGCATCAATTATCTTATAGACCTCTTCCACAAACACTTTAGGATCTTCACCAACTTTTGAACCAAAGAACATAGGAGGGCTCATTCTTCTGAGGTCTCTCAACCTTGAAGCCATGGTGTTCACATTAGGGTTCACACGGGGCTCAACCTCTCTATTGGCTTGAGCCGCCACAGATTGGGCTTAACTTGTCATGGCTTGAGCTTGAGCCATCATGGCTTGAGTCAATATTTGAATAGGCGACCTTATTTCCACATTTGTGATAGCCACCTCATTATTAGGAGCTTGAGGAACTTAAGCACCTTGGGAAGGAACTCCCTCATTCACAATCTCCTCTTCCATCCTTCTTGCTTTCGCCCTTTTTATATTCATATCTTATAGACACAAGACAATGGTTATGAAAAGGACTTCATAGAGTTAAAATTCTAACGCACAACTAAAGAGTAATGAAAGACGTGAAATTTCCTAGGCATCTTATTGCCTCTCATGCATAAATGTGGCGCGCTTCACACTTATGAACAAGACTCTCCTAGACATGGTTTATGAGACATCATCCTAGAATCATTCTAAACCTTGTGCTCTGATACCAAGTTTGTCACGACCAAGGGGTACCCCATAGATGTAACACGGTGTAGTTGACCCCAAAGGGGTCGCATACAAACCATTAGCATATCATAAACATAAGTAATAGAAATGATGCAGAATTAAAACTTTTTACAATTGAAGTCTTTTCATAAAATCAAAATAGGAATCTAGACATTGTCTCATTAATCATATAATACAATAAAGAATTCAATAAGTGGCACATCCCTTTACAACATAGTCTTAAAAGAGAAAGAAATGAAGAAACTAGAAATGAATAAGCCTTGTCCTCGAACCATGAGGACTCAACAAAGCAAGGAGAGAATCAATCCCAGCTTTCAACCAAAGAAAAATAGCTTCAATATACGGGACCTACACTTATAGAAGAATGTAGAAAATATGGGTTAGCACAAAATTGTACTAAGTATGGAAGCCATGCGTAAAAGTCCTTAAAAACATGAAAAAGGGAAAATTTAGTTGAAACCAATTACTTTAACATTTTTTACGAGTCATCATGCATAATAGTGCAAATACACAAGTCAAACCAACTCATAAGTAACCCTAAGCTATACTTGTACAATGTATAGACAAGATCCCCTAATCCTATCTAAAACGAAGTATCACATTTTAGGCCATAACCATCATACATTTCATAACTTGTCCTCATCCATAGCTGATCCTCATAAACATGGAAACATTCATGTTCATCAACTTGTAACAAGTAAAGCCACTCATAGAAAATATCCATATCATACATGCATAATTCACATATCTTCATAGCATAAGAAAACCACCCTATAACCCCTTTCCAAAGCCTACTTGTGCAATGCATAAGTGAAGTCCCATACCCCCACTCACACTAAGTAGAACACCTTCAGAAGTCATAAGTATAGTTCATGTTCAGGTTCTTGTCATATTCATATTCTTGTCATGTAGGGAAATGTAGCCTTAACTTACATAGACCATGTGAGCTACATGGAATCCGGTGTCATGTCCCACACCGAAAAGAGATGTCCTACTTGCCTAAGGTAGAACTATGTGTATTAGCTTTTAGGTGGATGCACTAGCTAAAGACCTATGTGGGCACATAGTTAAGAGATATGGATTTTGTTACTAGAAACGTAGACTACTAATGTGATGGTTTACATCTCATGAGATAATGATGAGTCCATGATTTTGACTCATTTAGGGCTTCATTTTAATAGATTAAGTGTCCTCAAATGCTTACTTTGTGCCAATAACTGATGTAAATCCTTAAATTTCAGGTATTTGGATTGAGGAACAAAGCATGACACTAATGAGTAAAAAGGAACAAGGCAGCTGAAAGAACGAAGAAAAGAAAACCTGAGGATCTCCTAATCCATTGGGCGAGTCGCCGAATGGCCATTGTCTCGCCTAATGTTCCAGTGTGCCGAGCCCTGAAGGAGAAAATCAAGTCAGCGATAGAACGGAGTAGTTGGTGAGTCGACGAATGGTTCCACGATGCAGTGCCATATCGCCCAAAGTTTCAAAACTTGAAGATGCTGAAGGCCAAAGCCAAAAGGTGATGGAATTGACCTAAGGCAGATCGTCGAATAGATCGACAATCTCTAATTATTGCAGCGAATGGTCCTTCGCCGCACATTTTTGGGCGACTATAAATACGTTTCTAAATTCTTAGTTTTGTATGCAGTTTAGAATTTATCATTGATATTATTCAGTTTTCAACTTTGAGAGCTTAGAACTTATTTTAGAGACATTTTTCCTTAGCTTTAAAGATTTCCATTTCTAAAAAATTGGAAGTGGGTGTTGAAGATTCTTCATCTTAGACTTTTGTAAAGACTATATCAATCTTACCTAGTTGATGGAAACACAATTTGGTAATGATTCTTACCTTTTTATGATGTCTAGCTAAAACCCCAATTCTTGGGGTGTGATTATGGGTTGATTTAGTTGTTGAGTATTATTAATTGATAGTCTAAATGTTGTTTAAAAGTGATTTCATTTAGTAATTGTGGCTTAATCTAAAGGGTTGTAGTAGCAAATTCAACTCTACATTCCTATTTTTGGTTTGCTCGAGAGAGAGGTTTGAAAACCAAGATTACTGATTTGATGGTCTGTGGGTATTGTGTTGTAATGGGTTTAGCTCGAGAGAGTGAACCCTAAATCTTTTTCCACACATTCTGCTCGAAAGAGTGAATGCACTAAAGCATAGGTTATTCTTAATTGCTGCTTATTGGTGTTCGAGGGAAACCAATTTCATTCGGGGTAAATTGTTCGAGAGAAATTTTATCCCCACTAAAGTCTAGCTTATTCACTGATTTACAGCTATTCACTATTCATTGCAATTACCCAATTGTCTACCTTAGATCATAATCCAATCACATCCCAAGAACCTGTCTTTATACTTGCTATTTTTGTGTTATTTGTTGTTATAGCTGATAGTTGAAACAAAATCCCCCTAATATTTGACACTTGTGTCGCCCCTAACTTGAAGCACGCGTTTATTCGTAAATGTTTTTAGCTATGATTGACTTGAACATATTCTTACTTGCCTATTGATTCTCAATTACAAACCACTCCATTGGGGACTCGACCCTTAACTCACTTAGTTGGGCTATATTACTACTTAACAATCGTTGACAATTAGTATTAGATGAAGTGTCTTTGAAACATTATTAATCAAAATGGCGCCGCAACCGGGGAGTGGTGTTATTTGAGAAGTTTTAGTTAAGTTGAATTTTGTTCTTGTTAGTTATAGCGATACATAGTTAATTTTAGTTTTGTTTTACTTGTTTGTGTGTTGAAACATGAAGTATGAGTGTGAACGGCAGCAATGGCAGCCAAATAGATCATCAAGATGACATGAGAAATCTCAACGATGTCAACGAGCCTAATGCTAATGACCCCTAACTTATGGGTGGTATTGGTGCCATTCGCTTGCCTTCGGCCGAAGGGAATGCGGTGTTCCACATCACGAGTACTATGCTGCAACTCTTGCAAATAAATGGGCTTTTTAGTGGTTTGGGTCATGAGGATCCTCATGAGCATATTAGAAACTTCGTGGATGTATGTGGAACGTTCTCCTTCAAGAACATCTCTCAAGAGTCAGTCTGGTTGAGATTGTTCCCGTTCTCTCTTATGGTAGAGGTATGCAGGTGGCTGGCTCAATTGCCACGTGAACCAATCACTTCGGGGGAGGAGTTGGTTACTGCATTTCAAGTGCAATTTTTCCCTCCCTCGAAGATGATGACTCTTCGGGACAGCATTGAGAGCTTCAAGCATCTAGAAGGTGAGCCAATTCATGAAACTTGGCTGCGATTCAAGAAGTTGGTGCCTCAATGCCCAACCCATGGCTTGCCGGATAACGTGTTGCTGCAGTATTTTTATCGGAGTCTTCACTCGGTAAATAAGGTTGTTGCTGACCAACTTTCTTTGGGAGGTTTGATGCAGCAACCTTATGTGATAGTGGCTCAGCTCTTGTATGGCATGACTACCATAAATAAGACGTGGTATACCCGTGAAGACCAAGTCTCCCCTCTCACGTTTAAACTAACAAAAGAGCAGATGGAGAAAGACCAAGAGAGGGACCAGAACATGGCCAAGATCATGAAACAACTTGACATTTTGTCTAAAAATGTCATGGGAGCTGGTGCTCGAAGTGTCAATGTCGTGGGTGTCGAGTTTGCTAATCCAGATGACTCCAAGTTTGAGGTTTTGTATAATGAAAAGGTGAATTTCCTAGCCAACCAAGGTGGTGGTTATCATTCAAACTACCCGAGGCAGGGTGTTAACTAAGGTTGGAATAGGGATGAAGGTTTGAAGGATCGCGCTATAGAATGGAGGGACCGTAATCTAAATTGGAAGGATAGGGAGAGGGATAAGTATGTACCTCCCCATGAGCGCCAAAAGCCAAATGATTCGGAAGGTGGCCGGTCTGAGGATATGCTTTCTCTATCCTCAATAAAGTTGAGGGGTCGGACAAGATTTTAAAGGAAATGAAAGAAGATGTGCCGACCCTTAGTATAACCACCCGTAAAACGAATGAGTGAAACTAGAGTCTAACTAGTGAATGTGTGAGTTTGTCATGAGGTTTGAGGTGGTTTAATGTTGTCCCGAGCTATAGTTGAGGGGTTTAGGGGTTAAACGTCAAGTTACGATCCCTCAAGGACCACCCTAGTGGTCCTTGAGGAGGTTCCTTAGTTTAACACCCAAGACCCCAAAGAACATTGAAAATGGCCAAAATGGGGTGAACTACGGAAATGGTCCACGCCCCATAGGTCCATCCACTTTCCATGGATGACCTCCGTGGGTCAGACTCCCAAGAACCAATCTGCATCCCCAGACTAGAGACCAACAACACGGTCCGTTAGTGGACTCACAGTCCGTGAGTCTTGGGCGTGAGTCACACCTGTGATTCTGGTTTGGGTTCGGCCTTAGTAGGGGCAATATGCTGAATTCCTTTTATGATCTTTGAAGTGTATGGACGGTTATTTTAGGTTTATTTAGATATTCTAAGAATATAAAAACATTAAAACAGTCATTTAGATTTAATTACGCAAATCAAACCTCCCCTCCCCTCCAAAAGTTCTCTCTCTAGAAACCTCCATTGGAGGTGAAAACTTCAAGCTTCCAAAGTCAAATCTACGTGTTTTTCAATGGATTTTCGTGGGATTCTTCTTAAAAGACATGGTGGTCTTCATCCATGACTTATTATCTTTCAAAAAGCAAATTTCAAAGTAATTTCAAATTCTCAAAATTTTTGCCCAAAACCGTAGTTTTCAATCTATGCATGGGTTCGATTCAAAATCATTTCTAAAGGCATTATTGCATTGAATTGTGAATCCCAATGTGAGTACTATGTCTTCTAGGTTTAGAGACTTTGTAAGCATGAATCCTTTGATTTTCCTAGGTTCTAAGGTGTGAGACAATCCCCAAGTGTTTTTGGATGAGGTGTATAAGATTGTCAATGCTATGGGAGTGACTTCTATTGAAAAAACGGAACTTTCCGCTTATCAATTGAAGGATGTTGCCCAAATTTGGTTTACTCAATGGAAGGCCAATAGGCCAGTTGGAGCGGGTCCCATAGAATGGGAGTTGTTTAGGAAATCATTCCTTGGTAGGTACTTTCCCCATAAGAAGAGTGAGGTTAAGTTAGAAGAGTTTATCAACCTTAGGAAAGGTAACATGAATGTTCAAGTGTATTCCTTGAGATTTACCCAATTGTCTAAGTATGCTCCACCTTTGGAGTCTAACCCTAGAGATGAGATAAGTCACTTTGGTACGGGGATATCCGACCTAGTTGAGGAAGAGTGCCATACGGCGATGCTCCATGATGATATGAACATTTCTAGACTCATGGTGTATGCTCAATCTATTGAGGAGTCCAAACTCAAGCGGAAGAATAGAGAGTTGAAGAGGTGTAGGCCCGATGAGCAAGGTCAACCTAGGTTTAAGAAGAGAGCTCTAAACTAAGATTCTTCAAGCACTCCTAAGGATAACCAAGATAGAGGTAGTGGACCTGCATTTTCTAAACCTACTTTCCATCACTGTGGAAAGAAGCATCATCAGAAGTGCTTGGCCGGTACTAGTGTGTGCTATGGTTATGGAAAGAATGATCACCAACTGAAAGATTATCCTACTCTTACACCTAGAGGAAGGGAGGCCAAACAAGCTTCTCTTAATGGCCCGAATCTTGATGTCCAAAGTGGAACCGTTTCTATACTCTTCAAGCTAACAAGGACAAAGAAGTTAATCCGGATGAAGGTACCGGTAAGTGTTAGTTCTTTATAGTTGTGATGTTGTGTTGAGGTTCCTATGATGTTTTCATGATTAGCTTTAGTTGGGTTTTCTCCTAAGTGGGGGGATGGTATGTGTAATAGTAAGGTTTGTGCACCATCCTCGAGGAGAAGTTACTATCGATAGAAGGCCTTGAGGGAAAGTACTCGAATGTGAGGGACACCCTCCACTTCCATCGGTTTAAGCAGTTCACCAGGCCTCGAGGCCCCTATATTCCTTCATGGGTTTAGGAGTTCTATAGAACTTATGGTGACCTAGTTCCGAAAATTAAGAAGAAGGCAAGCGAGTTCAGACATGTGAAGTCAGTCATGGTCCGAGAAAAGGAAGTCAGATGCAATAGTGAACATAATAACACCGTATTGGATAGAGCTCTGCATTCTACACATCCTTATGATGGATTAGTTGTCGCTCAGTCCTTAGATGAATTGAAGGGCAGGTTCGCTCCATTGATTTTTTATACCACCTCGAGGTAGATCGATGCAGGGATCCCTATAGAGGAAAGGGATTTGAGTATTGCTGTTCATTTCTGGTTTGGCTTCATTAGCTGCACCATAATGTCATACAAGAATGAGTCCATTCTACGTCATCCTAAGGCAGCCTGCCTAGGAGCTATCATATCCCGGAGGAGCATCGACCTGGGACTCCTTATTGAGCAGGAGATGGCCGTAAGGGCAAAGCAGAGGCAGACTTCCATACCCTTCCCAGTTTTGATCACGGAGTTATGTCGGTGAGCTGGAGTACCCCGAGACGATACGAGAGACATTGAGGTGACACCTTCTTCCTCCACTAACATTCGGCGTATTGAGGCCGAGTACACTCATGAGGAGGCTGATAGGAGAAAGGCAACTCCGGTGGATACATCCCCGGAGGTAGATATTAATTCAATACCTGCAGAGGTATCTTGCCTACTATGGCCTCCGAGCCTTCAGGTACTTCTACCCCTTCTATTTCTTCACAGGTCCCGGGTACCTCCATCTTGTCCTAGCCAGCCAAGATTACACCGGCGATGATCCTGAAGATTGGACATCTGGCCCATTCAACTAATGTGAGGGCGATCCAGCTAGAGAAATCTATCCCCTGGATGATTGAGGCTGCTATTTTGGCTACACTGACCACCCTCTAGACTTCTATTGACACTCTTACCATGAAAGTAAAGGCTTGTGAGAGCAGGCAGGATGAGACCTTCAAGGTGACGACATTGAAAGTCGAGGTAGCAGATTTGAGGAAGGATGTAGACTTTAGAGATTCCTCTGGCTACCACCGGAGATGTGCATAGGGATGATGCAGTAGTTGATGAGTCAGAGGCAGAGACCGATGAGGAGGTGATCGAGATCAGGGAGGAGAGTATATATAGAGACCTGTCGGATCTTGAGGAGATGATTGTGCAGTCGGTGATCCAGACATCGCTGACAGAGACATCCATGGGTGGGTCAAGTGGGGTTGTTCCTTGTGAGGTGACTCCGGGCAGTGATGCCCAAAATCCAGATTGATGAACTAGGTACTTATGCCTAGACAGATGGAGTGACTGAGTACACAAGATCCCTTTTTTTACCTCCCTCTCTGTCTTACTTTAATTTGACTTTTGGACATTTTTGTTCGCATTTAAGGACAAATGATTTTATTTGTGGTGGGGTGTGGCCCAACTTTTGTGACTCTCTTGTTTTGTGTATATATTTGGGTTTTGAGCTCTAATTTTGTGTTACACTATTTTTGTGGATGATTGAACTTGTAGCTCCTTGTTTGTAATTGCAAATGATTTTTGGACTCTTCTGAAAAATTGTGCCACCTCTTGTTTATGTTTGAATGTGGTTGTTCTCTTGAAAATTTGAGTATCGGTCTTGATCAATAGCGATGACTTGAATAGTGCTCATAATCGAACAAAAATGAATGTGCGACTACGATAAGGCCAAATGAAGTTGCATAGAAAGTATGTTATCTCTTTGCATCTCATTGTGACTAGCCAAGTATCAAATTGAGTCTCTTGTGATGAGCTTTGCACACTAGCGAAAGTGTGGAGTCTTGTTTGACACTAGTGTCAATGCCTTGTGTGATGAGCTTACTGTGAACCATGTATCATAACACCTAGAATTTGCTCCGTTGGTCCGTTGACTAAGTGATGCAATCTCTTGATATGATCTGAGGCAACTTTGAAGAGTGTGAAACAATTTGACATTATACCTCTTTTGTGGCCTACCTTGTGAGTGTGTAAACCACGTTTGAACACCCTTTGAGCCTTAGCCTTTTCTTGAAAGAAACTTGATGAAATTGTGACCTTTCTTGACCCATTACCCATATTCCTCATGATTTGTTGTTTGTGTGAATAGTCAACTTAGGCCAAAAGCCTAAGTTGGGGGTATGGTAAAAAGAGAAGGTAAATAAAGAAGTGCAAGAAAGTCCCCTTTAACCCATGGTTTTGAGAAAAATGGAACCCCTCCATATAAAAAAAAAAGAGAAAAAGAAGAAAAGATTGAAAAAGTTATGGAATAAAGTTGTGAAAGTGCAAAGAAAATGGGGTTTCCAAGAAATCCATAGAAGATGAATAATGGGGTGACTTTTAAGCACTAATGAGAATGATGAAAAAAGGAAAGAAAGTGTTGTTCACACCACATGTCATGAGGTTGAGCCTAAATGACCATACATTTGCACTCAGCCCCATTACAAGCCTTCAGAAGACCTTTTTGTTCTTAAGTGAGCTGAAACAAGGGTTGATTGGAAAATACTGGCAAACCTATAGGTGAAGTCATGCATTGTGTTCATCTTTGTAAGTGTGAGCGTTGCATTTGATTCCGGAGCTTTAAATTGTGAACCATTGTGTGTGAATATGGAATCATTCTTTGTGTGAGGGCATTTGAGTACCTTTGTTGAGCTTGAACTTGCATTTGAAGCAAGTATTGTGAGTTTGAGATTCTTTGATAATGGTGAGTCACAACTTGAATATTTGAGTGCACAATTAATCTTTGCATGAGTAAGTTTAGTCTTCTTGCGTGCATTCATGATTGAGTCATGTGTAGCACTATTTGAGATATCCTTTTTGAACTACTGAACTTCAGTTTTACTTGAGGACAAGCAAAAGTTTAAGTTGGGGGTGTTGATGACTCCACGATTTATACTTATTTAGGGCTTCATTTTAATAGATTTAGTGTCCTCAATTGCGTACTTTGTGCCAATAACTGATGTAAATCCTTGAATTTCAACTATTTTGATTAAGGAACAAAGCATGGACACTAATGAGCAAAAAGGAACAAAGCAGCTGAAAGAACTAAGAAAAGAAAGCATGAAGATCGGCTAATCCATTGGGCGAGTCGCTTAATGGCCATTGTCTCGCCTAATTTTCTACTGTGCTGAGCCCTAAAGGAGAAAATTAAGTCAGCGATAGAAAAGAGTAGTTGGCGAGTCGCCGAATGGTTTCGCGATGCAGTGCCATATCGCCCAAAGTTTTAGAACTTGAATATGCTGAAGGCCAAAGCAAAAAGGCAATGGAATTAACCAAAGGGCGGATCGCCGAGTGGATCGGCGATCCCAACTTATTGCACCAAATGGTCCTTCGCAGCACATTTTTGGGCGACTATAGATACGTTTTTAAATTCTTAGTTTAGTATGCAATTTAGAATTTATCATTGATATTGTTCAGTTTTCAAGTTTGAGAGCTTAAACTGAGTTTAGAGACATTTTTCCTTAGCTTTGAAGATTTCCATTTCTAATAAATTGGAAGTGGGTGTTGAAGATTCTTCATCTTAGACCTTTGTAAAGACTATATCAATCTTACCCAGTTGATGGAAACACAATTTGGTAATGATTTTTACCTTTTTATGATGTCTAGCTAAAACCCCAATTCTTGGGGTGTGATTATGTGATTATGGGTTGATTTAGCTGCTGGGTATTGTTAATTGATAGTGTAAATGTTGTTGAAAATTGATTTCATTTAGTAATTGTGGCTTAATCGAAAGGGTTGTAGCTGCAAATGCAACTCTACCTTCGTGTTTTTATCTTGCTCGAGAGAGAGGTTTAAAAATCAAGATTACTGATTTGATGGTCTGTGGGTATTGGGTTTTCATGGGTTCAGCACGAGAGAGTGAACCCTAAACCTTTTTCCACACATTCAGATCGAGAGAGTGAATGGACTAAAGCATAGACTGTTCTTAATTGCTGCTTGTTGGTGTTCGAGAGAAACCAATTTTATTTGAGGTAAATTATTCAAGAGAAATTTTATCCCCACTAAAGTCTAGCCTATTCACCAATTTACAACTATTCACTATTAATTGCAATTACCCAATTGTCTACCTTAGGCCATAATCCAATCACATCCCAAGAACCCGTCTCTATACTTGCTATTTTCGTGTTATTTGCTATTGTAGCTAATAGTTGAAACCAAATCCCCCTGATATTTGACACTTGTGTCACCCCTAACATGAAAGAATGCCCTAGCACTCTAACCAACATGGTATTATGATAGCTGATAGATTCATTAGGTGAGAATAGCCTTTCAACCTTAGAATCATTCCTATGTGAGTAGACCTTTCACATCATGGTCATAATGTGTTCATGAGAATAGACTTTCAATCAACACAACAATATTATCATATTCATAGACATTTCATGCATAGTCATGTGTAAGGGTATGGGGAGAATGATCTTGCAACAACACCACAATTACACAATAGTCAAGTGAATCATAAGCTCATATACAATTCTCATCAACATGTACAAACCCTCATAGTTTGCCCTTCAAGGCTATGAATAAATTTGAAACCAAATGTTTAGAACTGCTACATTGGATAGGGGGAATATAATGATTCAATAAGTCAATCAATATAAACATAATCAATTGACATGTTTCTAAAATCAATCAACCCACATCATGAATTCACAATTTAGTAATATGGGGGATTCATGGGTTCTTGGGGGAATTTCATCATAATCAACAATTATATATCAATTCAACCATAATCTACCATAAATCAACCATAATATGTCATAAATAAATAATTGAAAGTTTTTTGAAAGAGAACCCATGACTTAGATTGAAACCCTAGGTTTTGGGGAAATTGGAAGCTTCGAAATCAAGTTTTGAAGGGACTCTGTGGGTGGAAGTTACCCATAGATGAAAAGCCACCATACCTTGATTGAGAATCTCTAAGAAATTTTAGGAAGAAACCTTGAATTCTCCAATCCCTAGCTCCAATTCCACCTTTCTTATTCTTTGAGTTTTAGAGAGAGAAATATTGTTAGGAAGATGAAGTTCTTGGGTTTTCTTTTTTATTCTATAAAAGTGACTTAATTGAGGGAAATTTGAGTTTAAAAGGCTTATATTCTTATTAGGAAAAGAGTAAAATCCTACTCACAACGTGCTATATCTAGTCCCCTGACCTTAACAAGAGTAAAATCCTCTACTTGAATTAATTCTCTTTAATTCTTTTTGGAAATGAAGGTGCTATATCTACTCCCCTGACCTTAACAATTAAGAAATTTTAAATTCCTTGGTAAAATCCTACTCACAACGAAGGAGGGTTTGAGTCTTAGTTCAAAAGAATTCTGGGGTGTTACAATATCTCCCCCTTTGGATCATTTATCCTCGAATGACGGCTGGACTAATTATGGCACGGGGTTACTCTCATTATCTCTTTTGCCTCATGAACTTGCCTACTAACACAGGCTGGACTGATTCATACCAAGAGTTGGGACCTTCTATAGCACCTAAATCAAGAACGATGCTATTGTGACCATAGCCACTCTCTCTCTAAAGTTACCTTATCCGAAACAAAGAAAATCTGGGAACAAAGTAAGAATAGGAATACCATGCTTGGGGTAATATGACTACTAAATATTAATCTTAGGAACACTAATCCTCAACTACGCTCTTCTTTCCCTATACCATATCTCATTGGCTGCAACTCCTAGTTCCCTCAAGGGTGCATGACTTCTCTTACCAAGGCCTGAGTCTAACGATACGCTATTACCATATTCAATCTTAACCCAAATCGTAAGGTTCGGGTTCTATACCTCTCTATAGGGAGTCTCATTCCAAGAACATTACTCTTTAATATCTAATTTAATCAATAATACGCTCATATCAAGAACTACCTCATGTTTTACAACATTGATGAGTCCGAGATTCAGACTCATTTGGGGCTTTATTTATAATGATTTAGTGTCCTCAAATGCTTGTTTTGTGCCAATAACTGGTGCAAAACCCTTGATTTCCAAGTATATGGATTGAGGAACAATGCAAGGACACTAATTTGCAAAATAGACGAAGCAAGCTGAAAAAGTGAAGAAAATGATGCCTTGTGATCGCCAAGTCTACTTGGCGAGTCGCCGAAGGGCTTCTTGCCTGCCTAATGTTCTAGTGTGCCAAGCTATGAAAGAGAAAATCAAGTCAGCGAGAGAAAGGAGCAGTCGGTGGATCACCGAGTGGTTCCGCGATACAGTGTTGGATTGCCCAAAGTTACAGACCTTGAGAATGTTGAAGGCCAAGACAGAAAGGCGATGAAATTGGCTAAAGGGCACATCGCCGAGTGGATCGGTGAGCCCGACTTACTGCACCGAATTGCTCTTCGCAGCACATTTTTGGTGACTATAAATACATTTTTGAACATTTAGTTTAGTATCATATTTTTATTAGATAGAATTTTTAGTTTGGAATTATAATTCTTCTGAGTATTGAGACAAGTTTTCTTTAGATTTTTCCTTAGCTTTGAAGAATTGAAGTTTTTCACTTTTGAGAAATTAGAAGTGGATCTTTGATATTCTTCAACTTGGAGCATTTTAAGGACGAAATTAATCTTACCTAGTTGATGGAAATTCAATTTGGTAACGGTTTTATCTTTTTATGATGACTAGCTAAAACCCCAATTCTTGCGGTGTAATTATGTGATTATGGGCCGATTTAGCTTATGGGTATTGCTAATTGTTAGTTTAAATGTTTTTTAGAAGTGATTTCAATCAGTAATTGTTGTTTAATTTAAGAATTGTAATTGCAAATGCAGTTCTACCTTTGTGTTTTTGGCTTACTCGAGAGAGAGGTTTTAAAACCAAGATTGTTGTTTGATGGTGAGTGGGTATTGTGTTTGCATGGGTTCATCTTGAGAGAGTAAATCCTAAACCCTTTTCCACACATTCAGCTCAAGAGAGTGAATGGACTAAGGCATAAGTTGTTCTTATTTTGCATGCTTGTCGATGTTGGAGAGAAATCCACTTGATTCTGGGTAAATTGTTCAAGAGAAAGTTTACCTCCTCTATTGTCTATCTTAATCACTAATATCTGGCTATTTTCTAATAGTTGCAATTACCCATTTGTCTATATTAGCCTATAATCGAATCACATCCCAACAACTCGTCTCATTATTGTCATTATTGTCATTTTTGTGTTATTTCCTGTTGTTGTAGTTGATAATTAAAACCAAAACCCCCTTATTTGACATTCATGTAACCCCCTGATTTGAATTATGTTTTCATTCGATAATGTTTATTCCTATGACTGATTTGACCATGTTTACACTTTACAATTGAATCTTAAACGCGTACCGCTCCTTGTGGGATTCGACCCCAACTCATTTAGTTATGTTATATACTGATTAACGACCGTTGACACTTAGAATTGGATGAAGTGTCTTTGAAACGTCAATTATCAAACATCACATTCAAGCTTAGTATTCTAACAACTCCATGGACTCTTACTAACCAAATCCTTAAGAAGTTCTCATTCTCTCATCATCCTTGCCATACCAACTAGAATTTCCCGCATTACTACTCGGGACCAACTAATGACTATCATTTTAACTATTTCTCATAATAAAACCTCATCCTCTTCTTCCTCCTCATTTATAACCTTAGGTGGAATTATCACACCATCATTATCACCATGAGAACATTAACCTTTTTTTTCTAACATCACTCTATTACTAAAAGATCTCTGAAAAGATATTTTCCATACTTTTTTGATCTCATTACTATCTTATTTTCAAGACTTGTCTGGATTTGTCATCTTATCACCTCCCCCTTAGGTCTAAAGCTGACAATTGAAAGCTACGAACCAATTCCATCATCTCTAAACTGGTCTACATCCTCCTTACTCTAATACTCGGGATAAATTTACCTCATGACTACCGAACTCTCCATAAGCGTAGTTTAGATCTATCACTTCATGAATACTCTATGCTTCTGTTCAACACATATATTTAGCCTCCTCTAACACGATGTCACATCAGCATCAACTTTATCCTGGTTAAAATATACACTATCTTAACTTGAATAGCAACTCTTCCTCTTATCATGAACTCTCTACAACCTTATTATTTCTTATTTCACTCGTAAATGAGCTCATTACTTATAACTAACTGGGTGTATGGTTGCAAGAACATAATATTCCCTATCACTATCTCCCTTTCATAGATTACTAAACCTTTGCATACTTACCTTTAACTCTGGGACGTTTCACTACTACTGCTCATAATTTGGTAACGCGTGCTATCTTTTTTGGGTTGAAAATACCACCCAAGCTCTAAACATACTTCCTCATAAGGACTCATCTGAAACACATCTTAGAGAAGAGAGTACAACTCGCCTTTAGCTTGAACGCACAATTCGTATGAACATGAGCGCATTTCTTTGAAACTCAACACTCAACTCACTCCTGGGTTTCTCTCAAGCCCCTCTGGAGTCTCATGACTTCCTCAAGATTTTTTCTAAGAGCAACTCATAGATAAAGAACTGTCTTTGATTTTCAACCACTACTAGTATGAGAGGTAGTCGAAAGGATAAGAGAACACACGAGTTAGAATAAGTCTATATAACATAGCTCTATTGCACTATTAAGAGTATGAAATAAAGGAAACTTTTCTTAAATATCTATAGTCCCTCATTAATAGAAGTGGGGCCCGCACAACCATAAACAAGATCCTACTTGACACAGCTTCATAGATACCCTAGGATACTTGAACTCTGTGCTCTGATAAAAAATTTGTCACAATTCAAGCGTACACCCTGGACGTGGCTGGCACTCGAGAAACATTGATGGTCCCCAAGCAAACCCTCATCCTGGCTGGATACAAGTGAAAGACTAACTCAAGCATACAAATACTTGAAACTGAATTAAATTCAATAAAATCGAGTACTCAACCTTTCTAAAAGTCTGTATAATACTCAAAATAAAAGTAAATACTGAAACTCCTCAACTCTGTCTATCTATGAAGCATCTACTATTACAAAAGGATATCGAGACAAGACCTACGACATCTCAAAACTAATAACTGAAAGATAAAGATGAAGTCCTCCAGAATATAAGATGGCTAACCAAAGCTGATAGGAATATCACACTACCTTAACAAAATGCATGTTAATGATCCTGAATACATGTATTTGTATCATTAAATGATGCAGGCCAAATTGCTTGGTGAATGGAATGTACGACCATGTAAGGGGAATTCTAAAGCATAAACATAAGCTTGAAATGATGGAAAAGAAACATACTTATGTCTTCTCAACTCAACTAAACTAAATGAAACATAGTTCAACTCAACTAGGAGAAAATAGGGCTCAACTCAATAGTAAGATACTCAACTCAACGAAACATAGTTCAACTCAACTTAGAGAAATAGGGCTCAACTCAACAATAATATACTCAACTCTGTAAAACATAGTTCAACTCAACTCTGTGAAAAATAGTTCCACTTTGGATACTCAAGGATAAATCGAGAATAAAAAATGCAATACCTGGAATGCTTTCATGACATTGGATAATAACTAAGTTATATGCAAAAATACAATCATAACTCAATTGTATGTAAAGATACAAAATAACTTTGTTTGGGAGATTCTCTAATCGACAACCATCACTATGAGCTATGTGATGATACATCATCTAGACCACGCTGCCAGAAGTTTCTTATACTTTGTCGGGTTATAGAACCTACTAACTAAGTGGATCCACTAGTCTATGCAAAAAGAAATAAGGAATCATCTCAAAAGTATGACCCTTTCTACCCACGTTGGCTGCATGATTTATGGGGGCTGTGAGTTGTTAGGACTCTCCCCCATATAGGTGCTCAATACTGCTCCAAAAAATATACTTAGCTCATATGTTTTAAGGAAAACATAATTCTTTCTGTGTTTTGAGATTATTACTCAAAATATTTTCTCTTAAAATAGATGGTACTCAAACTCCTCAAAACTCATTTGGAAATCTCAGTTTACTCCTCTTCTAAATGTGAAAACATTTACACTTGGGAATACTTAGTTCCAATATATTCATTTTAAAGAAAAAGAAATTAGACTCTACTCTTCCTCATACTCATTTACTCAAGTCTTTAAACAAATTATGAATAATAGTAAAAGACTTCTCAAAAGAGGGTTCATGCCGAATTATGGACGTGAACGACTCAATTCAAGGTTTTCAATAACCATATATAGAACTCAATACTCGAAACTCAATAACTCTAGAATTCAAGGACTCAATGGAACTACTCATCCCATGAATACTCAATTCATAGGGTTCATGCGGGGTAATGGGCATGGCCCACTCAACTCAAGCATCTCCAGGTATAACATATAGTAACCAAAAATTTATGAAATATATTTTCAAAAAGTATTAGGAAATCAATACTCAAGAACTTAGAACATGAAGATACTACTCCTCTCCAAGATACTTAATTTATGGATTTCATGCAGAAATATGGGAATGACTTAACTCGACTCAAGGATATCAATGATAATATAGACTCATGAATACATTCTCTTTATTCTCATACTCACTTACTTGAGACTTGAAACAATGTATAAGTTATTGTAGAAGACTCCTCAAATGGACTTTCTCAAACGTTACTCTTAACTCTTCCTTGAATTTGAATTATGAATTTAACGATAATGACTTGATATATAGTATTTATTGATGATTAAATGTAGTTTGGATGGTAAAAATCAGAAAGAGAATGAAGACATTTTGTGAAAGAACGAATATAGAACGAACAACGGACGCGGAAAGGACCTGGCGCAGCAATGGTGCGCCGCGCTAGCCCTTTGTTGACTGAGGCTGGTCTAAGGCGCACTGCAGGCGCAGGGAGCCAGCCCCTCTGGCACCAGAAGGGAGTGCAGCCCCAGCCATGTTCCAGAAGAAAAACTCGACGAATTTCCTCTTCAATTTTCCAGCCTTACCTCGTCTAAACTATAATGATTTCCTCCAAATTCCTTTATATTCATATACCAAACACACTTAGGTCAAAATCCGAATCAAAACTGACCAAAACAATCACTCATTCGCAACTCTCACCTCAAGAACTCAACAAGAACTTCTTATCAAAGAACGAAGCACAAAACCTCAAGAACTCAACAAGATTATCAACATACTCAATCTCATGGATGAGGTTTGTAAAAGAAACACATGATTGGCATGTGGGCAAGCAAACCTAACACTATGGAAGCTTGCATACCTCAAAGAACTAGGGTCTTGGCGAATCCCTGAATTTCTTGAACGAACGCTTGAAACTTTGAACTTGTTTTCCTCTTGAATCTTCTTTATAAAATCCTAAATGCTTTGGGGATGAATGAAACTGATTCTAATCAGTTTAGACCCTTAATTGGGTGTAATTAACGTTTAGAAGAAATGGGGGTAAGTAAAAGATTAAAATACCCCTCCTATTTTTGGGTAACTTTCCTTAAATGGACAACCTAACTTCAAAAGGGCATATCTCCCTCATACAAGCTTGAAAATTAGCAAACTCACTGGCGTTCGAAAGAGGACTGAGACATCTCCATTTTATATCTTATGGGTCTCGTAACACAACATGTAGTGAGAGTTATGGTCGTTTGAAGTTGACCCAAAACTTAAAAGAACTAAGAAATGACTTGAATAAATTCTCTTTAATTCTTTTTGGAATTGAAAGTGCTATATCTAGTTCCCTGACCTTAACACTTAAGAAATTTTAAATTCCTCGGTAAAATTCTATTAACAACGAAGAAGGGTTCGAGTCTTTGTTCAAAAAAATTTCGGAGTGTTACGGTATCTGTCTCGATGTTTGAATTACTAGCATGAGAAGTATGGGCACTATAGATTAGGTGTTATGACTCAGAAGATGTTTGTACGTGAGTGAAAGAGGGAGCAGATTGTTATGGATTTGGTGAAAGAATTTCCACAAATTTTTGAGGATCTTGATGTTAATTGAGTAATTGTGGGTGGACTGACTAAATCACCTCACATTGTGCCTGTTGAGACTTCATACATGTAGAGAGATTACGTGAAATTTATATCTAGGAAATAGTGTGTCCATTTCCATTATTTGAAACAGATGTACTTAGTCACATCTAACTTATAGAAGTCTATAAACAAGTAGTTGGACATTCGAAACTTTTCATTATTATTCAAGTCTTGAAGGTTCTGTTGTAGATGTGCGTGATTAATTTTGATAGTCGGTGGGATTAATTCTTATCTATAACGGAGTTTCCTTATAACAATAGTTATCACTCTAACATCCAGATAGTCCCATTTAAGGATTTATAAGATATAAAGTATTATTCTCTATTTATTTATTTGATGCAATCGTGGTTAGACATTTAGGGATGGATATTTTTAGAAATTTGTTAGATAAGGTCAAGTAAATCAAGATAGACTTCTCACATCTCAAAATAAAAGAAAATTTATAGGGATTGAAAGGTTTCTGATATGAAGTTCATGATAGGAAATAAATCTTTGTTGAAAGTATCGCCCATGAAGGGTGTTATGAGGTTTGGAAAGAATGATAAACTCAATCCTTGTAACGACCCTCAAAATAAAGTACGATAAAGTAGAGCCTCACATGAGTTTTATGCGTTAATAACTTGTCAAAATAGTGAAGAATAGCCTTTTAAGTAAGTTTTAAAGAGTTTGGAAGTCAAACGTCAAGGGACGACCAAGACGTTCGGAAACTAGTCTTTTACGTGTTGGTGTGTTCTAGTATAGTTTTCATGTTTTTATGTGTTGTTTGGAGTCTAAAATCAGTGGAGGTGACCCTAGTGTCTTAATAAATGTTTTTAGGGTCAAAACGTCCGGATACGATTCCCCGGGGGCCACCCTAAGGGTCCCCAAGGAGGACCCCAACCTTGGCCAAGCAAGCTGCCAAGGCAGCTTGAAGTTGTGCTTGGAGGGAGCATGTCCGCGTCACGGACTAGCTCCATCAAGGGCCAAAAGTTTGGTCCGCATCGTGGACATGTTGCGGACTCTACTGTCTCGAATTTAATTTCCAGAAAACTTGTGGGAACACCTCCGCGTCGCGAACTTGTTTCCCGATGAAATCTGCAAAAATAAAACTCAAGTTTGACTTATTTAAAAAGGTCCAACTAAGTGAGGGGTAGTTTGGGTACTTTGGGGAATTATTATAAATGGTTATTCTACCTATTTTAGGGTATTTTAAGTTGGTTAAAACCCCAAAACCTAAAATTAGACCCCATTCTTCAAATTGACCCTTCCCTCTCAAAATAAATTCTCTCAAAAACTCCATTAAAGACCTTGATGAAACTCAAGCTAGAAGATGGATTTTCAACTGATTTGTTCTTCAATTTCATGGGCCTTCAATAATTAAGGTATGGTGACTCTTGATTCTTGAATAACCTCTCATTCAAGGAGTTCTATCAAAGATTTTCAAAAGTGATTCAAAGATCAAAATTCCCAATTTTCAATCTAAACATGGGTTCCTTGTCAAACGATTTTCTAAATCATTCTATTGATGAATTAATGTGGAATTAAGGTTTTTAAGATAATTTTCAAAGGAATTCTTAAAGAACCCATGATCCCCAAATTCTCGAAAATTGGCCTATGATGTGGGTCTTTGTGAATATGATCTCTATTGGTGAAATTATGTTTAGATTAGATTTTATTGATGTTTCCTATGATTATCTATACTTATTCATGTTGAATT